>LPNX011083161.1:351988-432951 GCA_001517045.1 Pseudotsuga menziesii | reverse complement strand
CTAGTCTTAAGCAAAATTTTGAAATGTCAAACTTAGGACATTTACATTATTTTCTTGGTCTCCAAGTCTTGCAAACCAAAGAAGGAATCTTTCTTTCCCAATATAAGTATGCTTGTGACCTTCTTCGTTGCTTCCACATGGAAGATTGTAAACCAGCCCCTTCTCCCTTCCAGTCTGGAGTCAAACTTTCTGCCACTTGTACTTCCCCGGAAGTATATGCCACCTTGTATCATTAGCTTGTTGGTAGTATTTTATACTTGACTCATTCCCGTCCTGACCTTTCCTTTACCGTTGGTCATGTTGCCCGTTATATGAAAACTCCTCATGAAAGTCACTGGAAAGCAGCAAAAAGAATACTTCGATATATTCGAGGTACAATTCAGTTTGGGATTCATTACAATACAGGGGGGAAACCTTTATTGGTTGGTTTCACTGATTCAGATTGGGCCGGTGATCCTGATGATCGGAAGTCTACGGCAGGTTATGTTTTCAGTCTGGGATCTGGACCTGTCACTTGGGCTTGTAAGAAACAACAAGCTCTTGCTCTTTCTTCAGCAGAAGAAAAACATCGAGCCGCAGTTAATGCCAGTTAGGAAGCTTTATGGCTTCGACAGATCCTTTCAGAGTTTGGATTCGAGTAGCAGCAGCCTACTCCACTTTGGTGCGACAATCAAAGTGCCATCAAGCTTGCCAAAGATCTAGTTCTACATCAGCGCAGCAAACACATTGAGCTACACATGCACTTCATCAGAAATCTTGTTCATGATCATGTTATTGAAGTGCTCTATTGTCCTACAGATGATCAAGTTGCAGACATCTTCACCAAGTCTCTTACAGAAGCGAAGTTTTCTAAACTTCGGTCTATGTTAGGAGTTCAGGAATGTGTCCTTAAGGGGGGATAGGCGCTAATGCCTCCTTCCTTCTCCTAATAGTGTCACTTTTGTAAATCCTTCAATCCTATCCCAAGTTGTTCTTAAGGGGGATGTTAGGATATTTAGACACTTAGGAGTTAGTTAAGATCAATTTGTGTAATATATCCGTTAGGTAAAAGTGTGTTTCTTTAGTATGCATTAGTATGCATTTGTAAATATTCTAATCCGACAGTAAAGATATGTTCTAGACATAGAATGATCTGACAGTTCAACTTCTCTTAGATCATACCTACCATTGATCCGTGGCTTAACACCCGATTGGTCTATGATCTCTATTTAAAGAGCATAGAGGGTCCTTGGCTAGTTGATCGATTATGAGAAGCTCATGTAATTTTCTTTCCTTTGCATAATAAATTGCTCCAAGTAGCTATTTGGCTGGGGCCGTGGACTGTTTCCCTCTCGAGGGTCTTAACCATGTGACAAACATTGGTGTATTGATCTGTGATCTGTATGTGTGAAGCGATTATTCTTGGTGTTCGGTCCTTTGGGAGTACCCTGTGTACCCTAACACCCTACTAGTTAGAACCCTCTCTTCCTATTCTGGATTATCTGTCCAAGACTTTTCCTTCTGATGAGTCCATTATGGAGATCATGAGTACGAATGAGCCTATCTGGGAGGATAACCATCATAGATCCTCGTTCCTCCCCAACACCAGTCCGGTAGACCATGACTTTGAATCCCTTTTTTCCACCGATATTGCCAACACACCTCAAAATCCTATATTGTTGCAAGACACAGATTCTAAAGGAAACCTATGCAACATTACTCAAACAAATCCAATTGACATATCAGCCAAGCCTGGTACCATTGAGCATGTTCATGTTGGGAAAAACTGCTTGACAGAAGAATCTGAAGTATACAGGGCACTTTTCAAGGAATTCCATGATATTTTTTCCTAGTCTTATGAAGAAATGTCAGGGATAGACCCATCCATTATGGTCCATGAAATAAAAACCTATCCCACCGCTAAACCTGTCAGGGAAAAATTAACGCAATTCTATCCACGGAAGGCCGTAGCTATTAAAGTTGAAATAGAGAAACTTCTAAAAGCTGGGTTTATTTATCTTGTACCCCTGACGGAATGGATATTGAACATCGTCCCTGTCAATAAAAGGCAGGGCACCATTAGAGTCTGCATCGATTTCAGAGATTTGAACAAAGCTTGTCCCAAAGACAACTTTCCCACTCTGCATATTGACCAAATTATCAGAAACTTTGCTAGAAGTGTCATTTTCTCATTTATGGATGGATTTTTGGGTTATAATCAGATTGATATTTTACCCACCAATCAGCACAAGACAACATTCATTTTCCCATTGGGAACCTTTGCATATAGGAAGTTACCATTTGGCCTAAAAAACGTTGGAGCCACTTTCTAGCATGCTATGTCCTATGCGTTTCACGATATAAAACATATTGTTGAACCGTACCTTGACAACCTCCCTGCTCATTCACAGTGACGGGAGGACCACCCTGGTCATCTTAGAGATATTTTCCTGAGATGACGTCATTATAATATACAGATCAATCCTCATAAATGTGTTTTCTGTGTTGATACAGGACGCCTGTTAGGTTTTTTGGTTTCTAACGATGGCAACCAGATAGATCCATTGAAAATTGCCACTATTTTAGCTCTACCAGCCCCAACCAACCTTCTAGAACTCCAAAGTTTGCAAGGGAAGGCAAAATTTCTTCACCGTTTCATGTGCAATTTTGCAGATAAAACACACAGTTATATGCATCTCCTTAAGAAGGACACTTCGTTCTATTGGGATGACCAAGCCCAATGACCCTTTGAAAATCTCAAACATGCTCTAACTCATTCACCCATGATACACCCCCCAGATTATTCAAAGGATTTTATCTTATATATTGTTGCCTCCACTACTACCATTGCTATGGTTTTGGTGTAGAAAAATCCCGACGGTCAGGAGCATGTGATCTATTATTCTAGTAATAATCTTATGGATTATGAAACCCGACATTCACACATGGAGAAATTAGCATTGGCCATGATCATTGCTGTTCAAAAATTTCGTCACTACATTTTTCTCCGTACAACCACCATATTGGCAGACCAGAACCCTATGTATTACATCTTGACTCGTCAGGTGATCAGGGGCAAGTACTCCTGATGGATAGTCATACTACAAGAGTTTAATCTAGAATTTTCCAAAGCCACATCAAAGCAATCCTTGGTTTTTTCCGAGTTCATGTGTGATCTTCCCTATGCTTCGATGGAATCTGAGCCCAGTGATTCATTTTCGGATGAATTCTTGTTCCTAATAAGCACTACTGACCCATGGTATGGAGATTTGCTCATTTATCTCCAAACACAAATATTTCAGCCAAATCTATCCCATGACGATCGCCACCATATCCGTCACCACGCAAAATACTACCTCATCTTGAATGACACTTTGTATAGACGTGGTATCGATTCCATTCTTCGGTGATGCCTCACCTATAAGGAAGCTGAACAAGTGTTGAATGATTGCCACTCTGGAGCATGTCGTGGTCATTTATCTGGGATGGCTACAACCCAAAAAAATCCTTCACGCTGGCTATTTCTGGCCTTCAGTCTTTAAAGATTATCATGAGGCTATCAAGAAATTCCCACCATGTCAACATTTTTATCTGAAAAAGTGCACTCATCATGCTCCGCTACACTCCATCATTGTCATTGGCCCATTTTCCAAATGGGGGATTGATTATATGCATTGTAAGCCTACTTCAGCCGAGGGGCATGGTTACATCATTGTAGCCATTGACTATTTTACAAAGTGGGATAAGACCATGCCTACATATGCAGAGGACGGTAAGACTACCGCTCTCTTCCTGTTCAATCATGTGATAGATAGATTCAGAGTCCCGTAGTCCATAGTTACTGATCACAGATCACATTTCCATAATCAAATGATGGAGGAACTAAGTGCCAAGCTAGGTTTTCGTCATGAAAAATCTACGCCCTATTATCCGCAAGCTAATGGTCAGGTAGAGGCCATTAACAAAGTTTTTAAAATGATGCTTCATCGGATGGTTGGAGACCATAAATCCAAGTAGAACCATATCCTTTTCTCCGCTCTTTGGGATTATAGGACTTTGGTGAAAACAACTACTAGTTTCACACCTTTCCAGCTTGTCTATGGAATTGAAGCTGGATTTTCGATTCAATGTCAAATTCCATTCTTAAAACTTGTCGTCGAACTTCTCTCAAACACTTCCGCAGAGGAAGAGAGATTTTTGTACTTGAACAACCTTGATGAAACTAGGAGAGATCCTGCCTTGGCTAATGAGGCACATAAGAAATGCATCAAGGCGCAGTATGACAAATCTGTCCAACCTCGTGCCTTTAACGAGGGTGACCTAGTTTTGACTTAAGATTAGAGATATGAAAAACTACGGAAAGGAAAGTTTGAATCCATGTGGTATGGTCCTTTTGTTATTTCCAAAGTTTTAGAGAAAGGGGCCTGTGAGCTTGTAGACTATGATGGAATCCGTTTAGGTCAACCTCGCAATGGGTTGTACCTGAAGAGGTACTATGCCTAGATTTCTCTTGGATAGTATCTTGTATATATGTATATTACTTGACTTTTAATGTGCTTAAGTATTTTCAATATGGTTTTGAGTTTAGTGTCTGTATCTATTTATACCATGTTTTGGTCCTGCAAAGTAGATGGCTTTCTATGGCTTCATTGATGGTGCTTGCCGCCACACCTTGAATCTTGCCTCAGTTTCTCGGATTCTCCATTCCCCAGCTTACGATTTGGTCAGTTCAGGAGTAGTTTGTATTGGTCTCACTACCAACAATATCGCCCAGTATCAAGCAGTCATAGGTCTTCTAACTGAAGCTACCTCCCAAGATGTTCACAACTTGGTAATATTAATGGACTCACAACTTGTGGTTTTTCATCTAAGCCATATTTATACCATTAGGAATCCTGTGCTTCTCCATCTTTTCTAGAGGATACATTTGTTAGAAAGGTCATTTGAAACTATCACCTATAGGCATATCCCTAGGGAACATAATGTAGTTGCTAACTCATTGCTAAATTACATCCTAGATTGGCATATTTCCCATTAATGATATGAAAATAAAACATGGTTCATTTTAATTAAACTATTAAAGACACATAAAACTGATGTAAAATACATTCACCATTTGAGACCTATAAACACCAAGTAAAAGTCTGTATATATATATATATATGAACATGTTTTACAAAAAATAGGTCACGAGACCACATATGAAGCGCGTAGGCTTTCAGGTAAAAAATCACCATACAAAAATTCTGAAGCTATCAGCTTTCAGTGGATACATCATGCACTCATCATCTAATGATGCTCATGGTAACACATCATTGCCCAGGCTACTCTACATAGCAGTTTTCTAAAGCGAGCCGGTACTCTTGTTGTAGGCCTTTGATACCTCAGTGGGAGGACATTAATAGAAGCATCAGGGATGTCTAGGGTCAACCTCTCTAGTTTCTCCTCTAACTCCTCTGTCACATCATCTCCCAGTGGGACAAAACGGGCTCCAACTCACCTATCTAGAGGGGAGGCTCCCCTAGGTCGTGCTGCTTCGACATCTGCATGAAAACATTCAAGTCTCGTTACTAAACATAAAAAAATATAAAACATCAAAAAACATTAAAACACTATTTCCATTTTAGGGTCTTTTGTTTCTTACCGATTTCACCTCATTATCCACCAAATGGGAGCGGTAGGTCAGGGTCACCACTGAAGTCAGTGCTTGCATATGCATATTCCTCCACCATGAGGAGTTGATCTCTCAACCATCGAAAGAACAGGTCACTGAACCTTACCTTCCCTCTACCTACTCCAGTACAGGCCATAATCTAGACCCACCTTTGCATGCAAGGGTACCATGCCCTCAACTCTGTAAATACCACCTGGGGTCTCATCTGTGGAACCCTCTCAAAGAAGAAACAAGCAAGAATGGAACCAAAACCAAATTGATTCAGCTCCCCCTGCCGACACTTGGTCAGCTGATCCTTCAAGATCGGAAGTAGGGCTTCCACCTAGTTAAATATTGTAGGCTCCATGGACTCTATGGCATAGAGAATATGTGCACTAGACATCTAGTGTACTTGTTGGATCAGGGTCCCGTAGCTACAGAAGAAGCTTCCAGTTTAGCAGATAGACAAGATAGAGCTACGACGCCGTAGCAGGTTTCCAGCTGCAGAGCAGAGCCGGAAACCATGACTTTTAATATAGATAAGTCAAGGAAGACGACAGTACTTGAGCGGCCGAGACGAGAGAGCTCACCCACTGCATTGAAGGCAGCGGTGGCAGACAGGAGGGCTCAGCTACCCTCATAAAGGAAAAGGAGCAACGAGGCTGAGGCATTGAAGACAAAGGACAGAAAGGGAAGCAGCGTCGGTACCCATGGTCAGCGCTGGGAAGCATGGAAGACTACAAGAAATTGTGGTGAAGGGAAGCGGTGCATAGTACCCATGATCAGTGCCGGGAAGCATGGAAGACTGCAAAGAGCTGTGGTGTGACGAATAGCGGCTACCTCAAACTATAGATACGCCAACTGTCACTAGTTAGGGTTTGGGTTACTGTTGGGACAGGCCCACAGTGTTGTAATGGAGAGACCTTCAGGCCGCCTATAAAGGGATGTATTTTATATTGTAAAATGTTGGCATTTTGAGCATTTTAAGCCATCTAGCTAGCTAGTTAGCCATTGAGTCTGTTAGCTCACAGCTACCTTGTATTGTAATAGAGTTGAGTCTGGTTCTGTTATTAGCTGTAGTATCTTACTGTAACCAGTAGCTGGCTCATAGAGCATGCATGTAACGATCCAAAGGGATCGACAGAGAGGGAAGAGTATATTGTAAGAGAGACAATATAGACATAGAAAAGAGATCTAAGAGAGAAGATCTCAAGCTGCATATGCGGTGCAGCAGAACTGTGTTTACCTTCCCCTGAGCTATAATAGAAACATAGTTCTGTGGACGTAAATACCATCCTGGAGGTGAACCACGTTAAAATCGAGTGTTATGTGATTAATTTATGTGTTGTGTTTACTTGTTGCATCTAACAGTTAGTATATAATAATTTGCTTACAGTTTAATGTATGAATGCGTTATTCAGTTCGCAGTAATATAGAAGGATAGATATAAGTTGAAGTGTTTGGCATGTTGTATGTGGGTTCATTTATGCCTTGCTTGAAACAGTCACTAGTTGCAGTGTTAAACAGCCTGTCATGTTGAGTCCTGCAAGTTGACACGAACAACGCTAAGTGCGCTGAGCCACGGGAGTAGGATATCATAGGGAGGAGATACCGCATCGGCAAAGGAGCTGCGGTGCGCGATACCGTAGGTTAAGGACTTAGCGTTGGGAAGAAGTTACATGTTACCTGGTGAGCGGAGATGCGATAAGGCTGGATTCATCGCGAGTCGGTGGAAGTTGCGCGATGTGGAAAGGGACCTGTGTGACGGGAAGAGAGAGATCTCGCGGCTAGAAGAGCTGTGAGGCGAGGAGATCGCGTGACACAAGCTGGGGGTCACGTGATGCGCAGATAAAGAGACCTCACGGCTAGAAGAGCTGCGAGTTACAAGTAGGATGCCATAGAACCTGGTCCAAGATGCTTGAGTCCTTGTCCAACCCATTAAAATCACTTCGGGTGAGACTTCAGGCCGCTTCGAGGTCTGTCGCCGAAAGGGCTAGTGAGATAGGGGTGTTGTTGGTTAAACACAGTAAACCCGAGTCTGCCCATGATAGCCAAAAAATGGTTCCGTAACTGGTTTTGAACAAACTAAGAACTGATGTTCTGGTGGCACCCTACTAGAGATGAACTCAGCGAGTGGGTTTGGTATAACCTGAAAGAGTTTGCCGAACGAGAGAACAGGAGTCCTAAACTAAACACAGAGGCCTGGACAGAAACATGTCCTTACAGACATCCATGCGATATTTTTTACGACCTTTGGAAATGAGCTTTACGACTGGTTATCAAAGTTGACCGATACAGGCATATTCAAAAAGAAAAGAGACATTGTCTGGACACCGGAGCTGATTCAGACCGTGGAGAACCTTGATAATCCCCTCACGAGAACAATAGACTTCTGGCTTGCGAGTGTGCTAGGAGGCTTCGTCACAGAGTTTGCAGTTGACCAGACGAAAAGCTTCAGCGAGGCTGAGTGCTACTTCTTCAAAGGATATCGTGGTAAGTACCTAAGATATTTAAACTTGTCCATTAAGATGCTATTACATGAAAAATGAACAATGGATCTAGTTTCAGATGAATAAGTAGAAATAGTAATGTCACAAGAGTTTGAAAGTGATTTTGATGACATTGGAAGAACACGAAGTGGAAAGAAGTATAAAGTAGATTTCAGATCTCCAATATTTGAAGACAGTTTAGATAGTACTAAACAGCAGAGTCATAGTACCACAGAAGGAATAGAGGGGGTTATCCCTTACCACCCTTACACCCCACAGAAACAGATCAGGACTCAGAACAATCCCGTAGGAACTCCAGCCAGTAGCTCACAGGCAGTACCTACCACCGCTACATCACCTCCACCTACACCGCCGAGTGGTAGTAACACAGTGAATCAACATCCACCACGTAGAAATAGAATGGGGGATGATATGAAGCTACCTATATTTAAGGGAACAGGGCAGAAGACCCAGAGCAGCATTCGTTTTTATGTGAAGCCATGTGGACCATTAAAACAATCAATGACGATAAGCTTAAACTTGTACAGTTGGTCACCACACTAAGAGATCGAACATTAACATGGTACATAAAGTATACCACAGTACCCAGGACACTTGCCTAGGTCAAGACCACCATGATTAAAGAGTTTGAGAAACCTAATTCTGAGTCATAGTGTATTACAGAACTCAAAGACATCAAGCAGCTACCTACAGAGTCGGTGTGGGACTTTGATTAGAAATTCAAAGCCCTTATCGACCAAGTCAGTTTTGAGTTCGCGCTGGAGCAGCATAAGGAATGGTTTATTGCAGCGCTGCTCCCTCACATTAGACTACCTTTAATGCAGCAGAAACTCCAGACGCAGGATGACGCATTGGAGATGGAGATGAAACTAGAGGCTTCACCTCTAGCTGAGAGCAGTACAGGCATGGCAACCTTACAAAACCAGTTGGCTAATCTCACATTACAGTTGCATGAACTTAAGAAAGGGAAAAAGGTTGCGCAAGACATATGGTGCATAAAATGTAAAGCACAAGGCCATAGTAAAGACAATTGCCCAGTATTTGTAGAATATATAGCAACAGGGGCTCCTAACCCCTTACCACAGACCCACGGACCGTGGTGTGAAATATGAAAAACATGAGGACATCTACCTCACCAGTGCCCCCTACTTCAGAAGTACATCCAGACACCCAAGAACTTATACTGTGTCTTCTGGAAGTCTGTAGGCCATGATGAACACGATTGCAGAGCCTATGATCTCATGGTTGGAGCAAAGCAAGACTTGTACAGAGTCCAGTCAGAGACACAGGGTCCAGCAGCAGGACCACAGCCTGATCCGGCTTATGGTGGCCGTGGAGGAGGATTTAGAGGATGAGGCCATGGAGGAGGCTTTGCACGAGGAGAAGGTTTTGGCCATGGTCGCAGACTAGTTACTTGTTGCAACTGCGGAGTTGTAGGACACTATGCTAGGGACTGTCAGAGCCCCACTACCACTTGTAACTACTGCAAATCGTATGATCATACTATAGAGGACTGCCCTACCTTGATAGCTAATATTAGAAAACCTAAGCCAACAGTACACCAGAACATCCAGCTTATTGCTACTGAGCAGAAAGAGCCAGAACCAAGAGTCAATATTGTGACTTGTAGCGGTGTTTCTACCAGTGGGACATCGCAGGAGATGGAAAAGAACACAGTGCAGGAGTTGGTGCGGAGAGCTCCTAGTAAAGCAACACCACTCAACCTACAGAAGAACAAACAGACATTTCAGGAAGCTAAGTCTTTCTTTGATGAACCTATGCAATCAGAATCGCAGGTACCACTGTCTAGGGGCGTACCGCAGCAAGCACCTTGTGGAGATAGCCTTGTATAGACATCGCAGGCTACCACATCAGAAATATGCGATGAGGATGAAATGATAGGAAGTGTACATTCCTTCCTACGGAGTTGTTTAAAACTTGTAAGAAATGAGCAAGCTATCACAGAACTTCAGCGCATCATATACCAGTGTCATCCATCTTCTTCTGTGAGTAGTACACCGCATGCTATTCATAATATTACAGGACATACAAGAACAGGAAGAGAGATGCGACTCACAGCACAGGTTGGAGAGTTTGAAATGGATGAAGTGATCCTAGATCTAGGATCGGACGTGAATGTTTTGACTAAGCAGACATGGGAACAGATGGGTAGCCCTAATTTAATCAGATCGCCTATCCATCTGAGATTAGCTAATAAGCAGCGAGTATCACCTCTGGGTCAGTTACCGTAGGTACCAGTTGACATTGATGGAGTTCGCAGCCTCACGGACTTTGAAGTTATAGAAATCATTGGCGATATTAGACCGTATCCAGCACTACTAGCAATTGATTGGGCGATTGGTAACATGGTTGTTATCAACCTAAAGAGAAGACAAATGACCTTTGAGGACACGCAGATCTGGGTCATCGCGCCGTTGGACCCCTTTCAGGGTCCTAGATATATCGAACCTATCCGAGCAGAGGGGGAGGCACGTAACATGAAAAGTCTCTATCAGATGACCACAAACCAGAGCGACTATGTCAATCCGATAGAAGAAGGGAACATTAGTTGGCGATGCGATAGCTCATGCACATCGGATTCAGATGTTGGTCTAGAGAACTGGCAGAACAGACTTCACACGAAGTCTCAGCGCGCAGATGCGTGTACTTGACTAAGTCATTGCGATGGATTGGCGCAGAGATTAATGAGATTCCATCATTTCATGGTCTAACAGATATCCAAGACATCCTTGAGCAGTTTGAACAACAGATTCCTCATGAGCAGAGGATCGCAGCTATGGACCTTGTAGTACGAGCCACACCTGCAAGATGGTGGTATGCACATAAAGAGAACATCGCATCATGGGATGATATTAAAATATTGATGGCGATCAGATTTTCTGTCGGCAGGGAGTATGTCCAGTAGAAATAGACAGGAGAGAGTGACCCCAGAGCACATATTCAGACATGCAAATAGAGCTGGTCGGACATTCCCGAGAATGAATGGGTTCACCAATTCATTCATACTTTGGATACAGTTCCAAGGAACTGGTATACAGAGACTGAACTGCGCAAAGGAACAACTACATGGCCACTAATGATAGACAGCTTCCTATTCACCTTCGCTTTTGAATCTGAGTATCCAAGTGTTGATCAGGCCCTAGATATAATAACGAGTAAGATATTTGAGGACTGTACCACATCAGTGCCAGCTCAACCTGAGTGGGCTGTCCAGCTAAAAAAGGAATTAGAGTGTTAAAATTTTGCATATGAACCAGAGGAGGAGGATGAAGATCCTCGCAACACCAACATTCCGGAGTCAGAAGGGACTCGCGATGTTGAGGGACCATAGTTAGAAATTCCAGCAATTACAGAGCCCATCAAGATTAAAAAAATCAATATTGGCACAGACACAGAACCTAAGTTTGCCTCTATTGGAGACTATTGGAATGATGAAACAATTGGACAGATTGCAGACTTGTTACATGACTATCAGTACCTATTTCCCACCAAGTTCACAGAGATGAAAGGAATAGTTGGAGACCTGGGAGTCATGAGGATACCATTGAAGGAGGATGCTAGACCAGTCAAGCAGCATCCATATAGATTAAATCCGCGCTACAAAGAAAAAGTCAAGGATGAGATCGATAAGATGCTAGCAGCAGGAATCATTGAGCCGGTAGAAGAAAGTGAATGGGTTAGCCCCATGGTCGTGCAAGAGAAGAAAACCAAAGGAGACATCAGGATCTGTGTCGATCTACGCAAGCTTAACGATGCATCACTTTACGATCCATTCCCAACACCGTTCACTGATGAGGTATTAGACAACGTGGGAGGACAGGAGGTCTACACCTTCACTGATGGCTTTTCAGGCTACCACCATATTAGAATACATCCAGAAGATCGATCCAAGACCACCTTTGCAATAGAATGGGGCTCGTTCCAGTATACGGTAATGCCCTTTGGTCTTAAGAATGCACCAGCTATATTTTCTAGAGTAGTAGTTGATGTATTTAAAGAATACATCCATAAATTCCTAGAAGTATATTTTGATGATTGGACTGTATTTGGCCTAATTGACAAGCATATGCGAGATTTAAGACTGATGTTAGAGAAATGTAGGCAGTACCAGATTTCTCTAAACTTGAAGAAATGTATATTTTGTGCACCATTTGGTATTTTGTTGGGTCACATTGTGTACAGACAAGGCTTGATGGTAGATCCCGTAAAGATTGCCATCATTGTAAATCTTCCAGCACCCAACTCAGTCAAGCAATTGAGAACAGTACTTGGTCATATAGGGTATTACAGAAAGTTCATCAAGGGCTACGCAAAGATTACAGCACCAATGGAGAAATTGTTAAAGAAAGATGTAAAATTCCTATGGCATGAGGAATGTCAGCAGAGCCTAGACACACTTAAAGAGAAGATGGTTACATCGCCCATCCTAGTATTTCCAGATTGGACTAAGCCATTTCATGTACATGTGGATGCATCTGGCATCGCACTAGGAATTGTTTTAACGCAACCAGGAGAGGGGGATATTGATCATCCTATCGCATATTCCAGTAGAAAGCTGCCGACGACAGAAAATAACTACACCACAACGGAAAGAGAAGGCCTAGCTATGGTGTATGCGCTGTAGAAGTTCAGGCACTACCTATTGGGTTCCTTGTTCAAGATGTTTACTGACCATTCCGCATTGAAGTATCTGGTCAATAAGCCAGTGTTAGGGGGGAGAATCTGCAGATGGCTACTACTCTTTCAGGAGTATGATTTTGAAATCATTGTTAAACTAGGAAGATTGAATGCGGGACCTGATCATCTGTCGTGGATAGACTCGGGAGAAGAGCCAAGTAACCTAGAGGACAATTTGCCAGATGCACAGTTGTTTTCTATCCAGATCACGGATGACTACTATGCTGATATTATTCACTTTCTCACTACAGGATTAGCGCTTGATGAGTTTACTAAGCAGCAAAAGAAGTAGTTGGTTGTTAAAGCAGCAGACTTCACCCTGATCGCAGGACACCTATACAATTTAGGACACGATGAAGTTTTGCGCAGATGTGTGATGCCGCATGAAAAAGATGCTATTATCACAGAGGCACATTCAAGAACCGTAGGAGGTCATTTCGCAGGAAATTCGACTGCGCAGAAAATCCTAGCCGTAGGATTATGGTGGCCTACGTTGCATAAGGATACCAAGGACTTTTGCAGATGCTGTGATATCTTCCAGAGGGTAGGAAAACCCTCGCGACACGATGACATGCCGCTGCGACCGTAGGTTACGCTGCGCGCATTTGACAAGTGGGCTATAGACTTTGTGGGTCCTATCAACCCACCAGGAAAGCGCATTGGTGCGAGATATATTATCACCGGAACAGAGTACCTCACCAGATGGGCAGAGGCCAAAGTAGTAAGAAATTGTGATGCCGCTACAGCCGCACAGTTCCTTTTTGAGAACATCATACGTAGATTTGGATGCCCAGTAATTTTGATGAGCGATCAAGGTACACATTTCTTGAACCGCACCATTGAGGCCTTGACAGAAGAATTCCAGATTCAACACCATAAGAGCACTCCCTACCACCCACAGGCTAATGGTACGGTGGAGGCCTTTAACAAGATTTTAGAAAACGCTCTTACTAAGATCTGCAACAGCCAAAGGAATGATTGGGACCTCAGAGTTAACGCTATATTATGGGCGTATAGGACCACATGCAAAAAACTTACAGGACACACACCTTTCAGCTTGGTGTATGGACAGGAGGCTGTTATGCCTATGGAGTATACTCTTGCTAGCTTAGGAATCGCTCAGATCACCGGGATGACTGATATAGACACAGTGGAGGAAAGGCTAGCGTAGTTTCTTGCCTTAGAGGAAGACAGATTCATTGCCGGATTCCATCAGAAAGTGCAGAAGGCACGAGAAAAATATTGGCATGACAGACACATTAAGAGTAAGACTTTCCAGATCGGAGACCTAGTACTCCTCTATGACAGTAAATTCATTAAGTTTCTAGGGAAGCTCAAGACGCATAGGCTGGGGCCATATCAGATACAGCAAGTTACAGAGGGAGGTGCCGTTCAGCTCAGCCAGCTGAATGGGGAGCTTCTTCCCACATTGATTAATGGCAGTAGGATTAAGCTCTATAGTGATAGCCACCCCAGCTCTCAGCCCTAGCTTAGCCAGTTTATGATGGTGCAGATGTCCAGTGTAGTTGAAAGGAGGCATCGCACCGGGAACTAGTCTACACCGGCAGGTATCATAAGTAGGAGGAATCGCATAAGGCCGGTTCATTTTGCGCAAGTCATAAGTGGCTTAAAAAAAAAAAAACCTTGTTTGTTTGCGCAGGTGATGCGGTGTTGCAGCGCAGCAGTGCGATGTTTCCCCGTGCCACGTATCCAGTTTTGCAACCGACAGAGAGCCCATCACGTCGCCCTCTGACAGGCCATTAATGAGGAAATGACTGGTATCCCTTACTTTAGATTTGGCTGTAGCATAATTAAGTTTCCAGATTTGGCAAATCTTCGACGAGACCGGGGCCTATATACACACGCTTCGAGGGAAGTGTGATCGGATTTCACCATTTATTGAGTATCAGATGACGGGTGTGGTCTCGTCCATGCAATTATGACGACCGATGGTTCCAGTCAAGATGACCGTTGCATCCGGGATTGCTGCCTTCGGTATAAAAGCAGAAAGTGTTCATTCGAGAGGGTTACACTTGCAAAAACCCGAGAGCTATAGAGTAAGCTGTTCAGAGTTTCCTATGCAGAGTTCACCCAGTTACAGAGTGCTGTGATTCCCAGAGTTCGAATCCATTGCACACCCAAGACATTCCACCAAGTGGGTTCTGCCCGAGGAGGAACCTTTAGAAGACATGCTGAGACATTTCGACCCTGGTGGTCGTATGTCCGCTATGACGACACCGCCCAGGGTTGTGAAATTAGGAATATCACAGGTAAGATAATTGTTAACACCCAAAAAGTGTTCACTACCTCATCTACCCCACTACATGGCTCATTTGTCCATTTTCCTACCATATTTCCTTGAAAAACCTAAAAATCCCACTAAAAATCCTCCAAAAGGCCATAAAACCACCAAAAAGCCTCCAAAAGGCCTAAAATTCCTCCAAAAGGCCATAAAACCATCAAGAAAGCCTTTTTTCCTCCAAAAATATCCAAAATTCCTCTAAAATAGCAAAAATCCCTAAAAAGGGAAGAAAAAATATAAAATAATGAGGAAAAGAAGGAAAAAACCCTATAAAGCTGCCCTAAACCATATGGTTTCCAAAACCATGGGTCGGCACTCCACCACTGAAAAACTATAAATAGGTGATGGAGACCCCTTATTTCACATCCACAATCATAAGCACCCTTACTCTGCCAAACTAGCTCTTGAAACTCTAGCTCACCCTTGAGCTACTTTCACCTTGAGAGCCCCTTTTGGCCCATTTCCACCATTGGAGAAAGAGAAGGAGCAAGTTGGAGCTTGGAGCAACCCTCTTGGACCACTGCAAAGGGATTCACCAACCTTCACATTGGAGGTAATACTAATATAAAAACCGTTTTTCACATCTTGTTTTTCTATTTCATGCAAGTGTTTAAGTAGTTTACATTTCTGTTTTAGCATTTTTATTTCACCTTTACTGAACTGCTACTAAGGAGACCCTTCTCCTTAGTAGGTGCTCATTCGCACAAGCTAGGGGTAAAACCCTAGCCACAGTTTTGGTGACTCCACTGCTTGTTTAGTTTTCTGCAATAATTTCCAGTTTTTTCCTTTCGGCTGTCCCTTTCGGCCGCCGTAAACCGCATCTTTTCCCTCTAAATTCACGTCTCGACCGTGTCTTTCAGGCCTTTACCTGCGATCCGACCGTGGCTCTCAGACTGTTTCCGGCACCCTGCCTACGGATTCAAGTCTGTTACCTGCGATCCGACCGCGGCTAATCAGCCTGTTTGCTGCGATCTAACTGCGCCTGTCGACCATTTTCCCGCGTCCCGAGTGCAACTTTTAGCCCCTTAGTTGCGACCCGACCGCGTCTATCTGCCATTTTCCTGCGGTCCGACTACTTCTGTCGAACAGAAAGCCGCGACCTATCTGTGCCTGTTTCCCTCAAACCCGCGGTCCGACCGCCCGATTTCGCCACAGACCCGCGGTCCTGTTTTTGAACCCAACCCCTTTGCTGCAATATTTTCTGCATCTGCACAGCCATCTGTTCCATCTGTAGCCCTACTTCCCTACAGCCTTTTCTGCAACATCATTTCTGTTCCCTTTTACAGAATCTGTTTAAAAGTTTCAGCATTTTAATTCAGAAAATTTTGCATGTTAAAGTTGTGAATTCAGTATTATTGTTAATTAGAAGGTTGCCCCCTTGTGTGGCACTTCTATTCTGGGTTCATCACCTCACGAGCACACACTCTGTCACCTAATTCAAGTGAGCCTTAAAAAACTACTTAACTCAACCAATATTCTAACCCCACTTGGGGAACAAAAAAGAATCTTTGTAGTTAGGTAGGATCAGGGGGGTAGGCTTCCAATAACATCCCTCGGTTACTTACACTTGAGACATAGCTGTTGTCCAATTAGGGAACCAAAATCCCCTAGTAATTTTTGGCACGGTCACAACCAGTTTACCAGAGGGCCTCTCCCATAGGAAGGTTGAAGTCGCGAGACTGGTTCCGGAGGCCTGAGTGGAATACCGCACTCCATTCAGTAACTGAAGGGCTACCTTTCGCAGTTCTCGGGATATCCTTGTATTGGGGTATTGCGGTAAAAGGACCAAATGATAGATTGACCTTTCTGGACGTGTCATGAACAGGTTATCTTAGTTGCCATTCTTCTAGGATTGACTACCCGGTGTCCCTCTCGGTAGGGGGATATCTTAGCCACTTGGCTTTCCTATTCATATTGTCTGACTTGGATTTAATCACCTTGTAGAGGATATGTCTAGTTGAGTCAGAATACTTTTAGTTAGGTGTTTGCATGCTCCCTTCCCTCCTTTTGGTCTAGTGAGTCCACCATTTTTTATTTTTAGGAAACCTACTACTTGTTGGTATTTTGACCATTTCTGTTGACACTCCACCTATTGTAGCATAGCTGTTACAGTGGGTGTTTTGAGTTGGTTGTTGGCCTGAGTGCCCTATTTTTTTCGAGCTCTCCTTCTGCACACTCGGTTGCATTAGGATTTTTTAGTTGTTTTTTACCCACCTCAACCCACAGAGATTTGACACCATCTGTCACCATTGAGTCTCCGAGACATTCTCGGCGCCTTAGGGGTGAACCCCCACAGCACGGTTCACTTGACACCACCCGTCATCGACACAGATCATCTTCACTTGATACCCATTATCATAGATCTCGAGCCTTGTCACTTGACTCCACTCGTTAGCGGCATCGGACTCCGTCACCAGATAGTGACGCCCCTTATTTTACCTCTGATTCTGAGCCAGAGTCTGAGAACCCCATTTACACTGCCCCTACTAGCCCCATGGCTGGCGTGACTTCCACTCCCGTCTTGGTAGAGACCATTGGTGGCACATCCACCACTACACCTGTTACCACACCTGCCTTGGGTATGCCCTCCATGGGGATCCCATCTACCATTCCCCTCACAGCACCTATTCCCGCAGCGGGAATACCTATTCCCACTCCATCAGTGGCTCACACTACCCATGGTGGTGCAGGACCGTCCTATACCACCTTAGTTCCCCCACTTGGGGGAAACCTCCCTAACACTACCCCTCCACTTGGGGGCATTGGCCCCAACTTGGTCCCACCCACTACTGTGTCACATCCTTCTTCTAGTCTACCATTCATGGCTAGCCTCAACCTGCCTGACCTAGCCAGATTAACCAACAACCCTATCCGACACGACCCTGCGTGGCCTCCCATGCCCACCAAGCTCCCCTCTAACATCCCCAAGTTCGAGGGCAAGGAAGATGAGGACCCACAAAACCACATTATGTCCTTCCATCTATGGTGTTCCTCCAACTCCATAGTGGACAACTCTATCCGCCTCCGTCTCTTACAGCGCACCTTCACTGGCTCTGCAGCCAAGTGGTATATCGAGCAACCCCATGGAACCCATGCCACCTTTGCTTCCCTTGCCTCAACCTTCCTGTAGTTCTTCCAGTTACCTGTCCGCTATGATGGGGGCGTTCAGATCCTCCTATCATGCAGACAAAACACGGCTACCCACATCACAGACCACATTCATGAGTGGCGTCGACACCGTAGCTTATGCAAGATCAAATTAAACGACCGTATTTTCCTAGATTGGTTCCTAAAATCCCTTCTTCCTGTCATTGCTAAGGATGTGGCATCTGAAAGACCCCAGTCTGAAGAAGAGGCCATCCTTAAGGCCCAACAATTCGACCTAATTTACGCCCAGTCGGGTTATCTCTATACCATTATACCTGACGCCCCTCGCGGCAATTCCTCCTAGCACGATGCACCCGGGGCATCCCACGCTGCCGACGACATCATTGGCCGTGTCTCTTCACATCCTCAACCATTTTCCATAGCACGTCCTACCCCTGGCCCTGACCTTTCGCAGGCTACCTCACAGTCTGGAGCAACCAACTCGTATGCTCCCATGACACATCACCACCATTCTCATGGACCCTCATGTCCACCTCAGTGTTTCGGTCATGCGACTCCCGCTTACGCCCCCCCGGTCGCACCTCAGCCCCACTACTACCAGCAGGCTACACCAGCTCCTGCGCCTTCACAAGCCCAACTCGCTTATTACCCACCACAGACAGCCCCTGCGGTAAACCCACAACCTGCTCCGCAGCCCTATCAGCAACCCCCTCAAGTCGCTACCCCTGCGCAACCTCCACCTACATATCATCCACTGCAACCTGCTCCAGCACCTGTGCAACCTCAGAATCCACCTGCTGCCCAAGGGAAAGTTTACGCCCAACAAAACCCGCAGCAAAACCGGAACAACCAACGCAACCAGGGCCAACAAAACTGTAGCAGGGGCCAAAATCGTGGAAACAACCAACCTACAGACCAAGCTGGTCAACCCCTTAATCCCCCCGATAATAATAATGCAGCCCCTGCTAATCAAAACCCTGATCGCCCGCCCAAGCAGGCTAAAAACCCCAATTTGCAAACCAACCATCCTTTTTCTATTTGCGGGGTCTATGGCCACTACACACATACTTGCCCACACTTGGAGTGAGCTCGGCAAATTTGGGTTGATGATGCCCACCGCCAAGGGCAGGCGGCTCCTCAAGCACCACCCAACCCCCCACAACCTTAGCAGCCACCTTTGGTGCTGCAAAACCCCTTACCAAACCAAGGCGTAGTGAACACTCAACCGTTGGCTCCCCCTCAAGCCAACGCGCCAACCCAACAACAAATCATTTACACTGCTCCTGATCAACCCATGTTTGACTCGGGTACCCACCACTTGTTGATGATTTCCTCCGATGAGGTCAACCTCCAGACCTGGCGGAACCAATATGGCTCCACCCCTAAAGCCCCTCCCGCCGATAAACCCATTAACGCTCATCCCACTGATCAGGCGTTACGTATACCTCCACCTCCACTAGATGGCATTCCCAAATCACCTCGTTTCCCACTTCGCCGTATCAACAATAACCCCAATGCGCGGGCTGCGTCAAACTACAACATTGTCGATGACTTAGCCCAATCTCCCGCAGCCATGTCTGTATTATAAGTCTTAAAAAACTAGCCTTCACAGCGCAAGACTTTACTCTCAGCCATTGGGGCTATCGATCCAAATGATTCGAATTTAATGGCATTTGATTTGGACTAATCCAAACCCCGCATGCCTGCCACTTTAGCGTTCCAAGTTTCTGTTTCCGTTCAGAATTTTGTCATCCATCGATGCATTATTGATGAAGGTGCCTCTACATGTGTCATGTCCACCTTCATCTGGTAGAAATTGGGATCCCCCCCTCTCCAGCAGTCCACTACTGCGTTGCGATCCTACGACAGCCATTCGGATCAACCACAAGGCCTATTAACTAACGTCCCCGTCCAGCTGGCTGGCAAAACCGTCTTCATCGACATCGAGGTTATTAATGCACAGCTTGATTATAACCTTTTACTTGGCCGCAGCTACATGTACGCCATGCGGGTAGTTGCTTCTTCCATTTTTCATACCATGATGTTCCCCCATGAGGGACGCGTGGTCAAGGTCGACCAACTCACCTACTATGATCCCAACGCCCCCGCGGCACCCAAAAATGTTCTCCCCATGGTTGAACAACCTGTTTCGGGTGCCACCACCTCACTTGTTTCCTCTATGGGGCCCGGAGTTTACTCAGACGCGCTAATGACCTCGACCTTCCAATCTATTCCACCCCCGTCACCCACCACTAACGTGTCTGACCAATGTACCCTATCCCATCACATGCAAACTCCTACTAATCAACCGCCCTTGTTTCCTAAACCCCCTTTGGTACCTAGTCACATTGGTGTTACACCCATCCATACCATTCCTTTCCTCATCCCTCCCTCAGGAGTAGTTAGCGCCCCGGTCATGGCTACCCTCAGCCTCCCTGGGTTAACCTTAGGATTACCCGTTTGGTATCTTTCGCCTCCCGTTCCCTCGCCAACACCAGATGTCGTCCTGTAACCGGTGCAACCCATTTTCACTACTAGTCAACCACCTCTCGGTGTTGCTACCCCATCGTCCTCCATGAACCCCTCCCCTCCTCTTACCAAACCAACTGGGGGCAGAGGCCCCCAACCTTACTCTACTTTCCCACCTCCCAAGACAGTCAAAAACCCCCCAGTGTTTCATGCTCCTCCCAAATGCTCGCTGTGCGATGAGTTGGGCCATGCAACTCACCAATGTCCTCAATTACCAGCAGTACAGGCACACATGCAAATGCTTGACGACGACCCCAGTATACCGGTTGTCCAACTTGATCCAACCCCTAAGCCTTGCGACAAATCCGTACGCACTAACCACCCCTGTTCCATATGCGGTGTTTATGGGCATTACACCGTTCACTATCCCGATCTCCCCGAGTATAGAGCAGCTCTCTATGAGATGAACAATCTGGATCTTGAGACGACACCACCCACCATTGAGGAGATCCACCCCCCGGTCTCTTCCCCTTCCGGAGAGGTTAATACCATTTATATGATCTCTTCCACCACTACTCCCTCATCAACCGATTTGACGACACAAAATTTTCGTACTGATGAGGAGATCCTCGAGGCTCTCACTACCCCGGAGTATCCCTGGGATGACATGCACCATCGTTCCTACTTCCTCCCAGATGAATCCTCCTCTAACACTGCTACCCAATTTGCAGTTGAATCCAAAGACTTCCTTCTCCCCAAGGTCGACTGGTTCAAGGACCCTATTCCTGCTCCTGACGCATTCGAGGAGGGTAACATGGCCAACATCTCACCTGTCATCCAAATTGATATCGCTGCCCCAGGAAGCACCCTCGAACTCATCACTTTAGGAGCCTCTTGCAGTGAGCAAGAGATTGAGGAATACAAAAACCTCTTCAGAGAATTCCATGATGTCTTTGCCTGGTCCTATACCGAAATGCCCGGTCTTGACCCTGCCATTATAGAGCACCACATTGACACATGGCCTGATGTACCCCCCGTTCGTCAAAAACAACGTCCCATTCATCCCTCCAAACTCCCAGCTGTCAAAGCAGAAATTGAGAAACTTCGCAAGGCAGGATTCATTTATCCTATTGCCTATACCACCTGGGTTTCAAACATTGTTCCCGTTAACAAAAAACAAGGCACCATTAGAGTATGCACTGACTTCCGAGATTTAAATCGTGCCTGTCCCAAAGACAATTTCCCCATGCCATTTATTGACCAGCTCATCGATGCGTGTGCGGGGCATGAATTCCTCTCGTTCATGGATGGTTTTTCCGGATACAATCAGATCCAAATCCAAAAGGAAGACCAGTACAAAACCGCCTTTACTACCCCATGGGGAACCTTTGCCTATCGCGTCATGCCTTTTTGCCTAAGAAATGCTGGTGCCACATTCCAGCGGGCCATGACCTATTGCTTTCATGATTTGGTCCACATCCTGCTCGTCTACCTTGACGACCTCACAGCTCATTCCTAGAAACGATCAGACCACCTTAACGACCTTCGACAAGTCTTTCTGCGCTGTCGTAAATATCAGATCCGCTTGAACCCACACAAGTGTGTTTTTTGCGTTCCGGCAGGCCGACTGTTGGGTTTCATTGTTTCCCAGAAAGGCATTACTGTTGATCCCCTGAAAGTACAAGCCATCTTATACCTTCCCTCTCCCCGCACGCTCCAGCAACTCCAAAGTCTGCAAGGGCGATCCAATTTCCTTCGATGCTTCGTTCCTGACTACGCCACAACTGTTTACAGTTTCTTGCGCCTGCTCCGTACCCACATACCCTTTGTCTGGGACAAGCAAGCAAAAGCTGCGTTCGAAGCCCTCAAGAAAGCTCTCATACAAGCCCCCTTGATCTCCCCTCTGGATTTCTCTCAGGACTTCATCCTCTACGTCTCGGCATCCAAGCATGCTGTGTCTGGAGTCTTGGTTCAAGAAGACACCTCATACCAAGAGCATGTCATTAACTACGTTAGCCAGACCTTGTCCGGCCCTCCCCTACGTACCCATACGAGGAGAGACTAGCCCTCACAGTGGTCTTTTCCATCCAAAAATTGCGACACTACCTTTTACTTAGTCATACCACAGTCGTCGCTGACTCTAACCCCATGGTATATCTCCTCAACCGCTGACTCCTGCAAGGTCGGGTGGCTAAATGGGTCATTATCCTCCAGGAATATGACCTCACGTTCCGAACACCTAAGAGCACTAAAGCCCTTGCGCTTGCCTAGCTCATCACCGATCTGCCTTCTTTTCTCCCGGCCCCACCCATCTCCGATGAGTTACCCGACAATCACTTGTTCACTATCGTGTCTAATGACCCGTGGTACGGTGATATCTTGTTATACCTACGCATGCAGAAGTTCTGACCCAAAGTCACTCGTAATGAACATCGTCGTATCCGTCACCAGGCCTCTCGCTACCTCCTCCTAGGAAATGTCCTTTACCGGCGAGGGGTCGACACAATTATTCGTCGTTTCCTTACACACGAGGAAGCTGAACACATCCTTAATGATTCTCATAGCGGTGCCTGCAGCGGCCATTTCTTAGGGATGGCCACTTCCCAAAAGGTTGTCCGCGCCGGATACTTCTGGCCCACTTACTATTTATAGTCCGTTGAATTTTTTTCTTGTTTTGGCCATTCTGAACCCATACGGAGTCCGTTTTCCGAACCGTTTCTACCATTGGAATCAGCACAATGAAACCGTCATGATGGTCACCTCATTGCATTATTTTTGCTACGTCATTTTTCACACATTTTTTAGACACTGCTAGTCGCCTCGGTTTGTGTGCCACTTCGGCCGTTCTCCATTTTTTCACACTTTTTATATCACCGGATTCATTTTTCCGAGCTCTTGATGATGCTTGAGATCATTTCTCACTCTCACTTGGTACAATTTCAACATTGTGTCCCAACCCCTTACTGCCTCGATTTACGCGCCACATCGGCCCCCATCAGATTGTTCCACACTTTTTACATGAGCCCTCCACTCATACTGCCAATGTTTCGTTATTTTTCCACCATTCATTCACCCCGCAAGGAGGCCCACCAGTGTTTCCCCTCACCCTTGTTCCTAGTCATCATAAATATTCCTTGATCGAACACTTCCTCCTTGCCTGGCCATTCATTCTGTTCGGTATACTTTTATCCTTTACTACAGAGTCTTCTTATTGCTTTCAGACTCCTTAAAATTGAAATCACCCATGAGCATGAACTGTCCTGGGCTCGTAAAAACCACACGACAGTACCATTCCATTACTTCAGAGTCTTCTTATTACTTTCAAACTCCTTAAAATTGAAAGCACCCACGAGCATGAACTGTCCTGGGCTCGTAAAATCCGCACGACAGTACCATTCCATTAGTTTAGAGTCTTCTTATTGCTTTCAGACTCCTTAAAATTGAAAGCACCCACGAGCATGAACTGTCCTAGGCTCGTAAAATCCGCACGACAGTACCATTCCATCACTTCAGAGTCTTCTTATTGCTTTCAGACTCCTTAAAATTGAAAGCAACCACGAGCATGAACTGTCCTGGGCTCGTAAAATCCACACGACAGTACCATTTCATTACTTCTGAGTCTTCTTATTGCTTTCAGAATCCTTAAAATTGAAAGCAACCACGAGCATGAACTATCCTGGGCTCGTATAAATCCACATGACAGTACCATTTTATATACACACTTCTTCTAGTTCCCTAGCCCATGAAGAAGTCCACCTGTTCCTCTTGGCGCTATGATCGATCCTCTCGGCAGCACCCCCAATTAGGTCGCCTTTGTTCAGAGTATTCTGCAGTCTCCTGCCATTTTACCACAGCCTGAGTCTCCCTCAGCCCAGTTACCCTCCCAGATCCAATATAGCTATGCCTCCCTTACCACCAGTCAGTTTCATATGCTTCCCGATCCTCCCAACCATCATACTCTGAACAAAGGAAGTTTGAGTCCCCCACTCTACTTGCCCAGTTATTCCCCCCAGTTTATCCATCCTGCCATCAGTACTATCACATTTCGGTTTTCCACCTCGCGCTCCTGTCAAGGAAACATCATTGCCTTGATAGTTGCAGGTCTCCCTCTGTCGACGACAACCCCTCTATTCCAGAGGATAGACCCATAGGCCCCTGCGCCTTGGACCCATCACCATCTGTGGTGAGCGCCTATGGACCATTTTGGGAGGAGTCATCATTGCCTCTCCGAATGGTTGTTTCTCACATACTCGACTTCAGCACTTTTGATCACATCATTGAGAATTGCACAGGATTTATATCCCTTCCATTATTTGTCGAAGACCCTGGATTTCCCCCGACTCTAGCACATTGGTGAGTCACTTTGGAACGCCCAGTTATATGTTCCCGTGGATGTCCGGGCTGCGTTGGCGATTGTATTCGGAAGCCATTCAGTTCTATGCTTCCTTGAGTACCAAGTTCAGTTCCAGTTTAGTGTACCATTGCGAGTGTGACCCTTGTCACTCTGATCCAGTAGCTCATCAGTTCCTTTGGTACCACATTCAGTAGCACTACTGTCATTCCAATGTATCTGTTTTTCAGCTCAGACATGATCAGCCCAGCAGTATGTCCCAGCTTTACGTCCCTACTGGACCCTTATGATATACACAGTGGTTTTTTATGTATCCTACAGGTCCCTCTTTTTGGTCCTCACAGTTATGTTTATGTATCTTGATACGAGCATGGGTATGCCCGCCTCGTCCATATATTGAGATTCTTCCTCATTCAGTATTTGAGGCCATGTATATGTCAGGACCCCATTGTTATTATTATGTTATATCTTGATACGAGCATGGGAATGCCCGCCTCGTCCATATGATCAGATGATTCCTCATCCATTATTGAGGTTATGTACTTTTAGTTCTTGCAGTTGGTTCAGGATCGTTGTTTCGAGCTTCAGTTTGTTTCTTCTCTTCTCCACACCCCAGGAAAACCATATATGACTTATGATGTCCATCGGCCATATAATGAGCTCCTGCCCTCGCACATCAGGGGGCAATCTGTTAACAACCAAAAAGTGTTCACTACCTAATCTACCCCACTACATGGCTCATTTGTCCATTTTCCTACCATATTTCCTTGAAAAACCTGAAAATCCCACTAAAAAGCCTCCAAAAGGCCTAAAATGCCTCCAAAAGGCCATAAAACCATCAAGAAAGCCTTTTTTCCTCCAAAAATATCCGAAATTCCTCTAAAATAGCAAAAATCCCTAAAAAGGGAAGAAAAAATATAAAATAATGAGGAAAAGGAGGAAAAAACCCTATACAGCTGCCCTAAACCATATGGTTTCCAAAACCATGGGCCAGCACTCCACCACTGAAAAACTATAAATAGGTGATGGAGACCCCTTATTTCACATCCACAATCATAAGCACCCTTACTCTGCCAAACTAGCTCTTGAAACTCTAGCTCACCCTTGAGCTACTTTCACCTTGAGAGCCCCTTTTGGCCCATTTCCACCATTGGAGAAAGAGAAGGAGCAAGTTGGAGCTTGGAACAACCCTCTTGGACCACTGCAAAGGGCTTCACCAACCTTCACATTGGAGGTAATACTAATATAAAAACTGTTTTTCGCATCTTGTTTTTCTATTTCATGCATGTGTTTAAGTAGTTTACATTTCTGTTTTAGCATTTTTATTTCACCTTTACTGAAATGCTACTAAGGAGACCCTTCTCCTTAGTAGGTGCACATTCGCACAAGCTAGGCGTAAAACCCTAGCCACAACAATTTCCAAGGCTAAGGAATCAAGCACAGGATGTAGAAGATGTCATCAAAATCTATGCTAACGAGAAGAAGAAAGATGAGCCGATCACTAAAGATAAGAAAGCAGAGCAGAAGAATGACAAGAAGAAATCTCCCTCGAGGAAGAAAGTAAAAATGAGGAAAAGACAACAATGGGAGAAGGAAGCCGACCTATCTGATCAACTAAGAGAAGAACAAGAGATTGCTGAGGCAAAAAAGTGAAACTCTGGCGATCAGAGGGTGCATGAATACCTGGAGCGACTTGCTAAGAAGGAAAGTGGAAGAGGACAGCAAACCCAGCAAATGGTAGAATTCATGGTTTGTATCTCTTTCATATAGAGGGCTCTAGGCCGAGCGGCATGTTTTGAGAAGCCTGGAAGATACCGATTTTTATCTTCCTTATAGCACGAGCTCTAACCCAGATAGAAAGGAGTTCTCGTGATACCAGGGATTTGAATCCTTATGGTGGGCACAACGACAGCAGGTCTTGCAGTGGCAAGACTGCGAGCATAACAATAAGGAAAGGTAAGAGAGACCTACGAACTAAGTTAACAGAAGACGCCAGTATTAGTCAAGCTTTGCTTGAATCGGCACGAGAGTGTGTCGAAGGTATGCAGAAGGAAGTCGCAAGACTTCGCAATAGGTTGCAATGGACTTCGCAGGAAGCCAAGGAGAAGCTACAGCAGGAGAAGCCCGCTGGTAGTGGCTTGGGGACGAGCCACAAGTAAGTGTTAGGGGACTATTGGAGCAGGGTCCCGCAGCTACAGAAGAAGCTGTCGGTTTAGTGGACAGAGCTATGATGCCGTAGCAGGTTTCTAGCTGCAGAGCAGAGACAGAAACCATGACTTTTAAGATAGAGAAGTCAAGGAAGAAGACGGTACTTGAGCGGCCGAGACGAGAGAGCTCACCCACTGCATTGAAGGCAGCGGCGGAAGACAGGAGGGCTCAGCTACCCTCATAAAGGAAAAGGAGCAATGAGCCCGAGGCATTGAAGACAAAGGACAGCAAGGGAAGCAGTGCCGGTACCCATGGTCAGCGCTGGGAAGCATGGAAGACTGTAGGAAGCTGTGGTGAAGAAAAGCGGTGCATAGTACCCATGATCAATGCCAGGAAGCATGGAAGACTACAGAGAGCTATGGTGTGATGGATAGTGGCTACCTCAAAGTAAAGATACGTCGACTATCACTAGTTAGGGTTTGGGTTACTATTGGGACAAGCCCACAGTGTTGTAACGGCGAGACCTTCGGGCCACCTATAAAGGTATGTATTTTGTATTGTAAAAGGTTGGAATTTTGAGCATTTTAAGCCATCCAGCTAGCTAGTTAGCCATTGAGTCTGTTAGCTCACAGCTACCTTGTATTTTAATAGAGTTGAGCTCTGGTTCTGTTTTTAGCTGTAGTATCTTACTGTAACCAGTAGCTGGCTCATAGAGCATGCATGTAATGATCCGCAGGGATCAATAGAGAGGGAAGAGTATATTGTAAGAGAGACAATATAGAGATATAAAAGAGATCTAAGAGAGAATATCTCAAGCTGCATATGCGGTGTAGTAGAACTATGTTTACCTTCCCCTGAGCTGTAATAGAAACACAGTTCTTTGGACATAACTTCCATCCTGGAGGTGAACCATGTTAAAATCGAGTGTTATGTGATTGAGTTATGTGTTGTGTTTACTTTTTGCATCTAACAGTTAGTATATAAGACTTTGCTTATAGTTTAATGTATGGATGCGTTATTCAGTTCACAGTAATATAGAAGGATAGATATAATTTGAAGTCTTTGGCATGTTGTATGCGGGTTCATTTATGCCTTGCTTGAAACAATCACTAGTCGCAGTGTTAAACAGCCTGTCATTTTGAGTATTGCAAGTCGACATGAACAATGCTAAGTGCGCTGAGCCACGGGAGTAGGATATTGCAGGGAGGAGATACCGCATCGGCAGAGGAGCTGCGATGCGCGATACCATAGGTTAAGGACTTAGCGTTGGGAAGAATTTACGTGTTGCCTGGTGCGCAGAGATGCGATAAGGCTGGAGTCATCGCGAGTCGGTGGAAGTTGTGCGATGTGGAAAAGGACCCATGTGATGGGAAGATAGAGATCTCACGGCTAGAAGAGCTGTGAGGTGAGGAGATCACGCGACGTGAGCAGGGGCTCACATGACGCGCAGAGAAAGAGACCTCGCGACTATAAGAGTGGTGAGTTGCAAGTAGGATGCCACAGAACCTGGTCCAAGACACTTGAGTCCTTGGCCAACCCATTAGAATCACTTCGGGTGAGACTTCAGGCCACTTCGCGGTCTGTCGCCAAAAGGGCCAGTGAGCTAGGGGTGTTGTTGGTTAAACACAGTAAACCGAGGTCTACCCATGATAGCCAACAAATGGTTCCGTTGCCGGTTTTGAACAAACTAAGCATTGATGTTCTGGTGGCGCCCTACTAGAGATGAACTCAACGAGTGGGTTTGGTCTAACCTGAAAGAGTTTGCTGAACGAGAGAACAGGAGTCCTAAACTAAACACAGAGGCTTGGTTACAAAAACGTGTCCTTACAGACATCCATGTGATATTTTTTACCACCTTTGGAAACGAGCTTTACGACTGGTTATCAAAGTTGACCGATACAGGCATATTCAAAAAGAAAAGAGACATTGTCTGGACACCGGAGCTGATTCAGACCGTGGAGAACCTTGATAATCCCCTCACGAGAGCAATAGACTTTTGGCTTGCGAATATGCTAGGAGGCTTCGTCACAGAGTTTTCAGTTGACCAGACGAAAAGTTTTAGCGAGGCTGAGCGCTACTTCTTCAAAGGATATCGTGGTAAGTACCTAAGATCTTTAAACTTGTCCATTAAGATGCTATTACATGAAAAAGGAACAATGGATCTAGTTTTAGATGAATTAGTAGAAATAGTAATGTCACAAGAGTTTGAAAGTGATTTTGATGACATTGGAAGAACACGAAGTGGAAAGAAGTATAAAGTAGATTTCAGATCTCCAATATTTGAAGACAATTCAGATAGTACTAGACAGCAGAGTCATAGTACCACAGAAGGAACAGAGGGGGGTATCCCTTACCACCCTTACACCCCACAGAAACAGACCGGGACTCAGAACAATCCCGTAGGAACTCCATCCAGTAGCTCACAAGCAGTACCTACCACCGCTACAACATCTCCACCTACACCACCGAGTGGTAGTAACACAGTGAATCAACATCCACCACGTAGAAATAGAATGGGGGATGATATGAAGCTACCTATATTTAAGGGAACAGGGGCAGAAGACCCAGAGCAGCATTGGTTTCTATGTGAAGCCATGTGTACCATTAAAACAATCAATGACGATAACCTTAAACTTGTACAGTTGGTCACCACACTAAGAGATCGAGAATTAACATGGTACATAAAGTATACCACAGTACCCAGGACACTTGCCCAGGTCAAGACCGCCATGATTAAAGAGTTTAAGAAACCTAAGTCCGAGTCACAGTGTATTACAGAACTCAAAGACATCAAGCAGCTACCTACAGAGTCAGTGTGGGACTTTGATCAGAAATTCAAAGCCCTTATCGACCAAGTCAGTTTTGAGTTCGCGCCGGAGCAGCATAAGGAATGGTTTATTGTAGCACTGCTCCCTCACATTAGATTGTCATTAATGCAGCAGAAACTCCAAATGCACGATGATGCGTTGGAGATGGCAATGAAACTAGAGGCTTCACCTCTAGCTGAGAGCAGTACAGGATGGAAACCTTACAAAACCAGTTGGCTAATCTCACATTACAGTTGCATGAACTTAATAAAGGGAAAGAGGTTGCGCAAGACATATGGTGCATAAAATGTAAAGCACAAGGCCATAGTAAAGACAATTGCCCAGTCTTTGTAGAATATATAGCAACAAGGGCTCCTAACCCCTTACCACAGACCCAAGAACCGTGGTGTGAAATATGTAAAACACGAGGACATCTACCTCACCAGTGCCCCCTACTTCAGAAGTACGTGCAGACACCCAAGAACTTATACTACGTCTTCTGCAAGTCTGTAGGCCATGATGAACATGACTGCAGAGCCTATGATCTCATGGTTGGAGCAAATCAAGACTTGTACAGAGTCCAGTCAAAGACACAGGGTCCAGCAGCAGGAACACAGCCTGATCCGGCTTATGGTGGCCGTGGAGGAGGCTTTGCACGAGGAAAAGGTTTTTTCCATGGTTGTGGACCAGTTACTTGTTACAACTGCAGAGTTGTAGGACACTATGCTAGGGACTATCAAAGCCCCACTACCACTTGTAACTACTGCAAATCGTATGATCATACTATAGAGGAGTGCCCTACCTTGATAGCTAAGATCAGAGAACCTAAGACAGCAGTACACCAGAACATCTAGCTTATTTCTGCTGAGCAGAAAGAGTCAGAACCAAGAGTCAATATTGTGACTCATAGCGGTGTTTCTACCAATGGGACATCGCAGGAGACGGAAAAGAACACAGAGAAGGAGTGGGTGCGTAGAGCTCCTAGTAAAGCAACAACACTCGACCTGCAAAAGAACAAACATACATTTTAGGAAGCTAAGTCTTTCTTTGATCAACCTATGGAGTCAGAATCACAGGTACCGCTGTCTAGGGGCGGACCGCAGCAAGCACCTTATGGCGATAGCCTTGTCCATGCATCGCAGGCTACCACATCAGAAAGATGGGATGAGGACAAAATGATAGGAAGTGTACATTCCTTCCTACGGAGTTGTTTAAAACTTGTAAGAAATGAGCAAGCTATCACAGAACTTCAGCGCATCATAGACCAGTGTCAGCCATCTTCTTCCATGAGTAGTAAACTACGTGCTATTCATAATATTACAGGACATACAAGAACAGGAAGAGAGATGCGACTCACAACGCAGGTTGGAGAGTTTGAAATGGATGAAGTGATCCTAGATCTAGGATCGGATGTGAATGTTTTGACTAAATAGACATGGGAACAGATGTGTAGCCCTAAGTTAATCAGATCACCTATCTATATGATCTTAGCTAATCAGCAGCGAGTATCACCTCTGGGTCGGTTACCGCAGGTACCAGTTGACATTGATGGAGTTCGCAGCCTCACGGACTTTGCAGTTATAGAAATCATTGGCGATAGTAGACCGTATCCAGCACTACTAGGCATTGATTGGGCGATCGGTAACATGGCTGTTATCGACCTAAAGAGAAGACAAATGACCTTTGAGGACGCACAGATCCGGGTCATCGCGTCGTTGGACCCCTTTTAGGGTCCTAGATATATCGAACCTATCCGAGCAGAGCAGGAGGCACGTAACATGGAAAGTCTCTATCAGATGACCACAATCCAAAGCGACTATGTCAATCCGACAGAAGAAGGGAACATTAGTTGGCGATGCGACAGTTCATGCGCATCGGATTTAGATGTTGGTCTAGAGAACTGGCAGGACAGACTTCCCGAAGTCTCAACGTGCAGATGCGCGTACTTGACTAAGTCATTGCGATGGATTGGCGCAGAGATCAATGAGATTCCATCATTTCATGGTCTAACAGATATCCAAGACTTCCTTGAGCAGTTTGAACAACAGATTCCTCACGAGCAGAGGATCGCAGCTATGGACCTTGCAGTACGAGCCACACCTGCAACATGGTGGTATGCACATAAAGAGAACATCGCATCATGGGATGATATTAAAAGATTGATGGCGATCAGATTTTCTGTCAGCGGGGAGTATGTCCAGCAGAAATAGACAGGAGCGAGTGACCCCAGAGCACATATTCAGACATGCGAACAGAGCTGGTCGTACATTCCCGAGAATGAATGGGTTCACCGATTCATTCATACTTTGGATACAGTTCCAAGGAACTGGTATACAGAGACTGAACTGTGCAAAGGAACAACTACATGGCCACTAATGATAGACGGCTTCCTACTCACCTTCGCTTTTGAATCTGAGTATCCAAGTGTTGATCAGGCCCTAGATATAATAAAGAGTAAGATATTTGAGGATTGTACTACATCATTGCCAGCTCAACCTGAGTGGGATATCCAGCTAAAAAAGGCGTTAGAGTGTTATAATTTTGCATCTGAACTAGAGGAGGAGGATGAAGATCCTCACAACACCAACATTCTAGAGTCAAAAGGGACTCACGATGTTGAGGGACCACAGTTAGAAATTCCAGCAATTAGAGAGCCCATCAAGATTAAAAAAATCAATATTGGCACAGACACAGAACCTAAGTTTGCCTCTATTGGAGACTATTGGAACGATGAAACAGTCGGACAGATTGCAGACTTGTTACATGACTATCAGGACCTATTTCCCACCAATTTCACAGAGATGAAGGGAATAGTTGGAGACCTGGGAGTCATGAGGATACCATTGAAGGAGGATGCTAGAGCAGTCAAGCAGCATCCATATAGATTAAATCCACGCTACAAAGAAAACGTCAAGGATGAGATCGATAAGATGCTAGCAGCAGGAATCATTGAGCTGGTAGAAGAAAGCGAATGGGTTAGCCCCATGGTCGTGCAAGAGAAGAAAACCAAAGGAGACATCAGGATCTATGTCGATCTACGTAAGCTTAACGATGCATCACTTTACGATCCATTCCCGACACCGTTCACTGATGAGGTATTAGACAACGTGGGAGGACAGGAGGTCTACTCCTTCACTGATGGCTTTTCAGGCTACCACCAGATCATAATACATCCAGAAGATCGATCCAAGACCACCTTTGCAACAGAATGGGCTCGTTCCAGTATACGGTAATGTCCTTTGGTCTTAAGAATGCACCAGCTATATTTTCTAGAGTAGTAGTTGTTGTATTTAAAGAATACATCCATAAATTCCCAGAAGTATATTTTGATGATTGGACTGTATTCGTCCTAATTGACAAGCATATAGGAGATTTAAGACTGATGTTAGAGAAATGTAGGCAGTACCAGATTTCTATAAACTTGAAGAAATGTATATTTTGTGCACCATTTGGTATTTTGTTTGGTCACATTGTGTGCAGACAAGGCTTGATGGTAGATCCCACAAAGATTGCCATCATTGTAAATATTCCAGCACCCAACTCAGTCAAGCAATTGAGAACAGTACTTGGTCATACCGGGTATTACAGAAAGTTGATCAAGGGCTACACAAAGATTACAGCACCAATGGAGAAATTGTTAAAGAAAGATGTAAAATTCTTATGGAATGAGGAATGTCAGCAGAGCCTAGACACACTTAAAGAGAAGATGGTTACATCGCCCATCCTAGTATTTCCAGATTGGACTAAGACATTTCATGTACATGTGGATGCATCTGGCATCACACTAGGGGTTGTTTTAATGCAACCAGGAGAAGGGGATATTGATCATCCTATCGCATATTCCAGTAGAAAGCTGTCGACGGTAGAAAAGAACTACACCACAATGGAAAGAGAAGGCCTAGCTATGGTGTATGCACTACAAAAGTTTAGGAACTACCTATTGGGTGCCTCGTTCAAGATTTTTACTGACCATTCCGCATTGAAGTATCTGGTCAATAAGCCAATGTTAGGGGGGAGAATCTGTAGATGGCTACTACTCTTTCAGGAGTATGATTTTGAAATCATTGTTAAACTAGGAAGATTGAACGCTGGACCTGATCATCTGTCGCGGATAGACTCAGGAGAAGAGCCAAGTAACCTAGAGGACAATTTTCCAGATGCGCAGTTGTTTTCTATTCAGATCGCGGATGACTACTATGCTGATATTATTCACTTTCTCACTATAGGATTAGCGCTTGATGAGTTTAATAAGCAGCAAAAGAAGTAGTTCGTTGTTAAAGCAGCAGACTTCACCCTGATCGCAGGACACCTATACAAGTTAGGACCCGATGAAGTTTTGTGCAGATGTGTGATGCCGCTTGAAAAAGACGCTATTATCAGAGAGGCACATTCAGGAACCGCAAGAGGTCATTTCGCAGGAAAGTCGACTACGCAGAAAATCCTAGCCGTAGGATTATGGTGGCCTACGTTGCATAAGGATACCAAGGACTTTTGCAGATGCTGTGATATCTTCCAGAGGGTAGGAAAACCCTCGCGACGCGATGAAATGCTGCTGCGACCGCAAGTTACGCTGCGCGCATTTGACAAGTGGGCTATAGACTTTGTGGGTCCTATCAACCCACCAGGAAAGTGCACTGGTGCGAGATATATTATCACCGGGACAGAGTACCTCACCAGATGGGAAAAGGCCAAAACAGTAAGAAATTGTGATGCCGCTACAGCCGCACAGTTCCTTTTTGAGAACATCATAAGTAGATTTGGATGCCCAGTCATTTTGATGAGCGATCAAGGCACACATTTCTTGAACCACACCATTGAGGCCTTGACAGAAGAATTCTAGATTCAGCACCATAAGAGCACTCCCTACCACCCACAGGCTAACGGTACGGTGGAGGCCTTTAACAAGATTTTAGAAAATGCTCTTACTAAGATCTGGAACAACCAAAGGAATGATTGGGACCTCAGAGTTAACGTTGTATTATGGGCGTATAGGACCACATGCAAGAAACTTATAGGACACACACCTTTCAGCTTGGTGTATGGACAGAAGGTTGTTATGCCTATGGATTATACTCTTCCTAGCTTAGGAATCACTCAGATCATCGGGATGACTGATACAGACACAGTGGAGGAAAGGATAGTGCAGCTGCTTGCCTTAGAGGAAGACAGATTCATTATTGGATTCCATCAGAAAGTGCAGAAGGCAAGAGAAAAATATTGGCATGACAGACACATTAAGAGTAAGACTTTCCATATCGGAGACCTAGTACTCCTCTATGACAGTAAATTCATTAAGTTTCCAGGGAAGTTCAAGACGCATTGGCTGGGGCCATATCAGATACAACAAGTTACAGAGGGAGGTGGCGTTCAGCTCAGCCAGTTGAATGGGGAGCTTCTTCCCACATTGATTAATGGCAGTAGTTTTAAGCTCTATAGCGATAGCCACCCCACCTCTCAACCCTAGCTTAGCCAGTTTATGGTGGTGCAGATGTCCAATGTAGTTGAAAGGAGGCATCGCACCGGGAACTAGTCTACACCGGCAGGTATCATAAGTAGGAGGAATCGCATAAGGTCGGTTCATTTTGTGCAAGTCATAAGTGGCTTAAATAAAAAAAACAAAAAAAATGCTTGTTTGTTTGCGCAGGTGATGCGGTGTTGCAGCGAAGTAGTGCGATGTTTCCCCATGCCACGTATCCAGTTTTGCAACTGACAGAGGGCCCGTCACGTCACCCTCTGACAGGCTGTTAATGAGGAAATGACTGGTATCCCTTACCGTAGATTTGGCTGCAACATAATTAAGTTTCCAGATTTGGCAAATCTTCGACGAGACCGGCGCCTGTATACACACGCTTCGAGGGCAGTGTGATCGAATTTCACCATTTATTGAGGATCGGATGATGGGTGTGGTCTTGTCCATGCAGTTATGACGACCAACGGGTTCATTCAAGATGACCGTTGCGTCTGGGATTGCTGCCTTCAGCATAAAAGTAGAAAGTGTTCATTCGAGAGGGTTACAGCAGAAAGGTAAGAGAGACCTACGAACTAAGTTAACAGAAGACGCTAGTATTAGTCAAGCTTTGCTTGACTCGGCATGAAAGTGTGTGGAAGTGATGCAGAAGGAAGTCGCAGGACTTCGCGACAGGTTGCAATGGACTTCGCAGGAATCCAAGGAGAAGCTATAGCAGGAGAAGCCCACTGGTAGTGGCTCGGGGACAAGCCACAAGTAAGTGTTAGGGGACTGTTGGAGCAGGGTCCCGCAGCTACAGAAGAAGCTACCAGTTTAGCAGAAGACAGTTTTGGCGGATAGACAAGATAGAGCTACGACGCCGTAGCAGGTTTCCAACTGCAGAGCAAAGCCGAAAACCATGACTTTTAAGATAGAGAAGTCAAGGAAGACGATGGTACTTGAGCGGCCGAGACGAGAGAGCTCACCCACTGCATTGAAGGCAGAGGTGGAAGACAGGAGGGCTTAGCTACCCTCATAAAGGAAAAGGAGCAACGAGGCTGAGGAATTGAAGACAAAGGACAGCAAGGGAAGCAGCGCCGGTACCCATGGTCAGCGCTGGGAAGCATGGAAGACTGCAAGAAGCTGTGGTGAAGGGAAGCGGTGCATAGTACCCATGATCAGCGCCAGGAAGTATGGAATACTGCAGAGAGCTGTGGTGTGACAGATAGCGGCTACCTCAAAGTACAGATACACCGACTGTCACTAGTTAGGGTTTGGGTTACTGTTGGGACAGGCCCACAGTGTTGTAATGGTGAGACCTTCGGGCCGCCTATAAAGGGATGTATTTTGTATTGTAAAAGGTTGGCATTTTGAGCATTTTAAGCCATCCAGCTAGCTAGTTAGCCATTGAGTCTGTTAGCTCACAGCTACCTTGTATTGTAATAGAGTTGAGCTCTGGTTCTGTTATTAGCTGTAGTATCTTACTGTAACCAGTAGCTGGCTCATAGAGCATGCATGTAACGATCCGGAGGGATCGACAGAGAGGGAAGAGTATATTGTAAGAGAGACAATATAGAGATATAAAAGAGATCTAAGAGAGAAGATCTCAAGATGGATATGCGGTGCAGTAGATCTATGTTTACCTTCCCCTAAGCTATAATAGAAACACAGTTCTGTGGACGTAACTTCCATCCTGGAGGTGAACCACGTTAAAATCGAGTGTTATGTGATTGAGTTATGTGTTGTGTTTACTTTTTGCATCTAACAGTTAGTATATAAGACTTTGCTTACAGTTTAATGTATGAATGCATTATTCAGTTCGCAGTAATATAGAAGGATAGATATAAGTTGAAGTCTTTGGCATTTTGTATGCGGGTTCATTTATGCCTTGCTTGAAACAGTCACTAGTCGCAGTGTTAAACAGCCTATCATGTTGAGTCCTGCAAGTCGACATGAAAAACGCTAAGTGCGTTGAGCCACAGGAGTAGGATATTGCAGGGAGGTGATACCGCATCCGCAGAGGAGCTGCAGTGCGCGATACCGTAGGTTAAGGACTTAGCATTGGGAAGAAGTTACGTGTTTCCTGGTGCGCTAAGATGCGATAAGGCTGGAGTCATCGCGAGTCGGTGGAAGTTGTGCGACATGGAAAGGGACCCGTGCGACGGTAAGAGAGAGATATCGCGGCTAGAAGAGCTGCGAGGCGAGGAGATCGCGCGACGTGAGTGGGGGGTCACGTGACGTGCAGAGAAAGAGACCTCACGGCTAGAAGAGCTGCAAGTTGCAAGTAGGATGCCACAAAACCTGGTCCAAGATGCTTGAGTCCTTGGCCAACCCATTAGAATCACTTCGGGTGAGACTTCAGGCCGCTTTCCGGTCTGTCGCCGAAAGGGCCAGTGAGCTAGGGGTGTTGTTGGTTAAACACAGTAAACCTGGGTCTGCCCACGATAGCCAATAGTACTCCTTGGCTTCCCACCACTCTCTGCATGGTAAACAACACGGTCCATAGAGGGCCATCCACCACTGCTTTTATGGGAATTTTCTTCCTCGATGTCCTGGTTCCAGGAATATAGTGACGGTCTATCAGCTTCTGAGTAGTAATGTCCCCCCAACGAGAACCAATCAGCAATATGGAAGAACCCCATCTTGAAAGGCCAGTCAGGAAGTACATGTCATCTACCTCAACTGTCAATATGTGACCACCAACCTTGAAATATTGTTGCTCCGTATTCCACATCCTGAGTAGTCACTCATGCGATACCATACTGGGTGTGCAGAAGAAATTTAAGAGTCCACGGTCTCTGAATGTGGCTATGCAACCCGCATTTCATTTGGTGAAGGAGTCATCGTTATCATGTTGCCTCTCTTTCCATATGACCATTTTTATCAACAAGAACCTGTCAAAAACCATCACAAGACTTATTATAAGCATTCCCAATCATTCAAATCAATAAAGATGAGTTAGTTTTTCTTGTGCAACCATTTATCTTTCTCCACGACTGACACTTCCTATGTCCCACTGAGGACAAGCATTGGCACCGCCTGTGCACTATGTTTTCCGCGCGGTTCAAGCGGGGTACTACTTATCCCGTAAGGGATAAGAGCGGTGTCCGCTTCCATGATTTTAGGGCTTGCCATATAAGCCCAAAACACCATTAAAAATAAAAATTTAAGTCATGAAATGAAAGAGTAGGGTCTAGGCTATTACCTGGGACTGACAGTGCACGAATGCGACGATGGATGCTCCCGATATCAGCGATTGAAAATTTGGCTAAGAAATGATCCAAAGGTTCTTCACTATGGGTAAATAGTAAAAATTTTTGATTTTTTACTATTTACATGACTTTTATATACATTTTAGGGTTTGACATGCTATAGTGTTGGTTTAAAATCATTTATTACTCAAAATCTATCAGTCATAATCCTTTAATGTCAGTTATTGGGGCATTTAACACTTGTTTTTGAGTCGTTGCAGGATAGAAGAGTAGTAGCAGTAAATTTTTGGGAATTCATGTTTGACTTTTTCGTACTACCATAAAACAGAAAAAGTCTTTTGAGCGTTTATTGCGACACTTTGGTCACGCTCTCAAAACTTAGCATCAAAGGTCCAAGTTCGTTTCTCATTCTTTTCAATCTTGTAAAATCTCTCATCATGAAAAGAGAACTAGTGAAGTCTTCTTAAAACTCTTTTCAGCCTCCTTAAATACGAAAACATTGTCGAGTGATCTTGTCTTCTTCACGCTCGTTAAAGCATTTGAAGAGTTGTTCATCTGACGGTAGGTTATCACTTTTTCGGTTTAGGTGAACTATTTTACAAAAAAGGACCCTATGGAGTCTTCTTCGATGGTCGTTCAGACTCTCTAAACATGAACGATACTGAGTTTTCTTTCATTGGACTCGTTAAATTAAACATTGAGAGACCCTTTTTTGGGAACGAACCCCTCCTCTCTCAAATTCGTAACCATATGAGTTTGGACTTGTCTTCGGATGAGCTATAGCAAGTGTTTGTTACCCTCTTTGAACTTGTAAAATTGGAAAGAAGCACTCATCAACCATGATGGGGAAAATGGGAAGGGAATCATTTTGCAAATAAATGGCAGTAGTTTGTCATTACCTTTGAAAATGGAACTTGTCTGCATATCATTTCAGTCAATTGGGTATTCAGTTGATCTCTGTGACTATCCACTTTCATGAGTCATGCCACTCCTTTGAGTCTTTCAAAAGAATGCATTGTCCATCATCGTATTGTGTGTTTGTTTGGTTTAGTCATGCTGCCAAGTATTTTGTCGTGCCACCTGATGTTCAAAGGGAAGTTGAAGAAGTTTTACCTCTACAGTCAAAACAGTCTCTGTGTCAGTACTTTTGAGTCAGTCTTATGGTTACTACATTCACATAATTTCAGAACTATGTTCCTAGTTTCGTGTCGTCGATGTGGGACTCATCATGGCCCTCATTCAATGAGACTATTCCCGTTGACATCATCTCATCATCAAGGAAATAATCTGAGAAAAAAAACTTAGTACCTTGAGATTTGTATGCCTTAATGACAGATTCTCTCACTTTCGACATATGTTCACATCATTGACCTTTCATCGATAGAATCAAATGAGTGTTTGACATCAGGGCATCTATTCACACTCGGTACATTGTACTAGGGTACCTTGGGAATCATTGACATTAATGGTGATCTCCCTCGCACTTGTTAACAGTTCACATCATTGGCCGGTAATCAAGTGGTTTCTACCACGTTCGACTTCAGATCATTGTAATCACATGGATAGAATCGTACTTTGTGGAAGACGAGGTGAAGACCCTGGGTATTTGTTTAGGGCTCATTGATTTCCCCAAGCTACAATGGAGTTTTGTATATATGCATGGATCCACATTTGTATGGTCGTGGCTATGCTCAAATTTGTGTCTGTATGACATAGATCTACGGTGTATGTCCAGTAGCTATGTCTAAGTTTGAGTCCTCTATCACATGGATCTACATTGTATTCTAGTAGCCATGCTTGTTTATTCCTCTCATGGATCTTCCTTGTATTGGTTCGTAGCCATGAGTTGGTTACATTTGTCTATGAGTCAAAAGTATTGATGTACTACAGATGCCTAGTGGACGACATTCTCTGACCGAGCTGAAATTTTCACCTTGAAGTGACAACTTGTTCTCTCAAAGATCTCACTTACCGTATCCCTCTAAGTCTCATGCTTTGGGGGGCATTCTATTATACCTAAATCCTATCAACATCATGTGATAAGACCCTTAACTTCCATGTTTTCCCTTAATCCCAACACTTAGAGTAGAAACTTGCTATGTTTGTCAATTCTACTTGAAAAAACCTAGCACCGCACTTACCTTGTGGTTGGTGAGCGGTACCTTGCTCAGCACCACCTGTATCCTGTTATAGAGAAGTGGTGCCATGGCCTATGGTGATTGGTCTTAAAGCAGTTCTCATCTAAACTGCTCTATCTTAAGGGAACAAAAGCGGTACCATGGGTAAAATGGGAAAAAGAGAAGTTTCTCGAGACTTATAGAACTTGAGCCTCGTTTCCTACCTTATCCCTATCAATATGGGTTAGTTTGAGCTCGATATCCCCCTTGGTAGGATCTTGGAGCCACCTCACCCGCAATTCTCTCAACTATCCCTATCCAATGAGCCTTATAAATACAAGCTCATATCCATAGTTGAGGGGGAGAACTATAGAGGTATTGTTATGCTGTTGGATTGACTACCTAGTCCAAATCATTGAAGAGCATAGAGAGCAAAGTTGGAGCTTATGGGGATGAAGTGTTTGTCTCGTGGAGGGGCTTGTTGACACTAAGGAAACAGTTGTAAGCTTCTCCATACATTCTTAATGCAAAGCTGATTTCCGTCCCTCATTACTGTTGTTTTGATTTCACATGTACATGTTTCTAGATTCCTTAGTCACTAGGATGGATAAGTAGATGATTTTCTAGTAGCTTTGATGTGCTTGTATGTTTGATATGTTTGCAGGTACATAGTTTCACAATCGAAGCAATATTCCAGGTGTCTACAACATTCAGGAAAGGTATTCATCCTTTGTCGTTCACTCATTTGTTCTGGATCTGAACCATTCAAACCAAAGGAACTGCTTTTGTTCGTAGAGGGTGTAATATTCTTGATAACACTCCAAATGGACAAAGGGATGCAAACTCAAGAATAACAAGTGAGGAAACAATGTACTATAGTTTCCTTGCTCTCTAATTTCTCTACCTTCAATGTATCCAAGAGGCTCAATATATAGCACTCCAAATAGGCAATGGAGGGTCAAGTCCGAGCGTTCTCAAGGCATATGGAAGGACAAGATTCAATTTATTCGGGACTCTATGCAGAAAACTCCAAAAACTTTTGGATTTATGCACATTTCCTGATGTACACGGGTTTTTTATCAAAAGCTACATATACATGTGAGTATAGCTTTAAATGTTACGTATACACATAAACATGTGTTTTTTGGGGACTTTCTTGGAACATCAAAGTATAATATGGGAAAAGGGGGTCCAAAGAGTCTGTAAAGGGACATGGAAGGCCATAAATATATGATCTAATAAGTGTGGTAAAATCAACTATAACAGATTCCACCTAATGTGTTAGGTCAAAGGGGTAACATGATGGATGAAATACATTATATCCATCCCAGAAGTGGAGTAATGAAGACTCAGGTGGAAGAACCAGCCACTCATCAGTACAATACAATGATCAATGTCTACATATGACTGTAAATATACATATAGCACTCCCAGATACAAAAGAGTACAATGGCCATGAATAGGCATGATATACAAATGTCATGTGTGGTCATTTCCATGTACAATATATAATGAATCAAGATCTCCATAATCGATGAAGATATCTGATATACACTGGAATCTGGTCACAAGAGCTGACATCTCATGAATACTAGCACGATCAAGGAGGTAACATATCTGGAATGCCACCAATCTCAAAGGCCTTCTACGCAAACCTCTACGAGTACATGTCCTATCATGTGAATAAAGGTGTCAAGGATAAACATGATAGTCCATCTTCTAGTTACTGGTCATTGATGTATACCATTAACAGACGCGAGATATCCCACCAATAATGATAATGGGAATTAAGGTACATAGTGAAATCTAACAAGTGTGAATAGATGTGTTGAGGTCGAACACTTGAAAGAATCCATCGATCAGAGGACATTGATGTATTCCCAGCACTGTTTATGGTGAGAGAACCTACCACTGATGACTGTAAGCCTCAAAGCACTCAAATGGACTCTAGACTCATATTCCAGAATAACTTATATGAATTGTATGGAATGTAATTTGCTGGAAGGAGGCCATTAATGCATGCCCCATCAACCAACAGGAGGTACTCGGTAACGCTGGATAATATGGAAGAACTCAAATGAAGAAGATGTGCATGAACTAGTATCTGTACTGGGAATGGTCGACATGCAAAGTCAAGATAACTAAGGAGTGGTTGAATCAGGATTAAACTTCCATCAAACAAGAGCATAAGGAAAGTGGTGACTAAAGGTAGGCACCATAGACTCGATATGCAAACTGGGACATCTCTGCGACACACAAGGAATAAACAGAGGCTCCATAGGGACTGGAAGCATAACCGATTGGTGGAGAAAAACTCAGAGTAACGAGTACAACTCCTAAAGTCATACTAACAAACCAACTAATGGATGTGATATACAATGCTCTGTTCCAAGGTGACATGACTCGACAGCTTCCAAATACAATATCATTTCCCGTTCAGATTTTTATGTTTAAAAAAAAAATTGGACTTTTTAAAGATGTTGAAAAGCTTGAAAAAGAATAAAAGTGCTTTATAGTATACAACTAGGAGGAGAGGAGTGTCGCGGGAAAGAAAACTAATTCCAAGAAATGCAACATACATATGCTCAATGCAAGGAAGCATGTGTAGGATAAGGACACTCGGGGGAAGGTCTCCCCTTCGCAAGGGGTGATCAAGCTACAAAGGATATGAAAAAGGCTCTTCTTGGCTAGGATTGAGACAAGCTCGGGCTATATGGCTTATAACTATGAAGCAGTGAGCCGAAATAAATCTCAATAAGGAAAGAAAAACTCATGAAATGCAATTACAACTTGATATACAAGGGAGTCCCTATGGGGAATGGCCAGCATAAAGCTCAAGAGGAGTCTGAAGCTCTTTCTCAAGGACATGGTGGGACTAAAAGGGACTCCCCAAACCTAAAGGATAAATCTTATCATGGGTTCCAAATTGCAAAACGAGATCTAAATAGGGCACCCATGTATAGGAAAGCTCTACCACTTGCATAATGTCACCTCTAATAGCAGTATGAAGGTTATGTGACACTATGAAGTGGGTTCATACCTAGAGTCAAGGTGAAATGGTCATAAGTAAATGCATAATGCAAGCGAATATGAAGTCCTAACCTATAGGTCAGTTCGAAATTATACCTGTCATGGGAACAAACGGGTCCAAGCGTCGGAGAGAGTGTACAAAAATTGGATCCTACATGACAATAATAATAGTCCAAAAAAGTTGGAAACAACCAGTAAAGAGTCCAAACTATAGGATATAGGGAGGATTGATCATGAAAACTTCTTCCAAAGGAAATAGAGCGATTGATGATGGGAAATAAGAAGGAATGTAAGGTCTAGACCCAACATTCACGTATCCACTACCACGCCTGACTATGGCCCAAATACTCAACAATGGAATAGTTCTGGGCAGCTCAGGAATTAGGATTGTGTCCTAAACACTTTAAGACTCCCTTAGGAATGTGAGGTGGAGCTTCAGGATTGTCACTAGTTTTATCAATACACAAAGGGTTCTCAAGTGGAGCAGGTTCTTTCCCAAGGTTGGGCTGCGACGAACCGTAATATTTATCTCACGCCACAACGTTCTCGGTGGACATCATGTTGATGCAACCATGTCCACTTACGATGTTTAGTGGGTTTTGACTCCCACCAGAATCACTTCCAGGGTCCACTATCCTCAAATTCATATTTTGATTTTGCAATAAAGGATCCGTCAACACAACTGGGCTCTGTGCAACGAATTTCGAGGAATCTTCCATACGAGAGAACAAGTGAGTGAGGTGATCTGCCCTGCAAATATTGCAAGGGAACGTGACCTTATGTTCAGAATTATTTTCCCCCCCAACATTAATATTATTCTTTTCATCATTAGCATCTTCATTCCTATTCCCACCCTTACGATTGTTTCTTCCTTTCTTCTTATTCCTTCCGGGCTGCTGGTTTCCCTTCTAGTTCGGCGATTGCACAAAATGTACATTCGTTGTTTGAGTGGGATGAGATGAAGTCGTATCTTGTCCTAATGCAGGCTGGTTAATATACAAACTTTTCATTTCATTTGTAACTGATTCTGCTGGTTTAGCACTTGTAGATCCAACAATGCCATCGGTATGTGGCCAAGGTTTGAAGTTAGGATCGAAATTGGATCGTGGTGCATTCAAAATGATCTCATATAAGATCCAAGACTAAGCATAAATCAATTCAAGTTGATGATCTTGAAAGATAGCTTGTTCCTCGTTCATCATTGTGCATGTGGAAACATCCTTTGCTATATATGGCAATAAATATTTGAGGAACCACTCCAAAAGAAACTACGGTCGAATGTGAGCCTTAATCAACCGATTTTGTCTACGCCACTCTTGAATATGATTAGATATATGGGTGGATTTATCTTTCTGAAATGTCGACAAGACCTCAGTTGTTGATTGCATGGGCAGACCCGGGTTTACTATAATCAACCAACAACACCCCTAGCTCACTGGCCCTTTCGGCGACAGACCGCACAGCGGCCTGGAGTCTCACCCGAAGTGATTCTAATGGGTTGGCCAAGGACTCAAGCATCTTGGACCAGGTTCTATTGCAATCCTACTTGGGGCTCACAGCTCCTCTGGCTGCAAGATCTCCCTCTGTGATCGTGCGTCACGCGACCTCCTACTCGCATCGCACGATCTCATCGTCGCGCAGCTCTTCTAGCCGCGAGATGTTACTTTACACCACCGTGTGGTCCTTCTCTATGATGCACACTTTCCCTGGCTTGTGATGTCTCCAGCCTTACCGCATCGCCGCACACCGTGCGACACGCAGCTCCTTCCCAATGCGAAGTCCTCAACCTGCGGTATCGCGCACCACAGCTTCTCTGCCGGTGCGGTATCACCTATCTATGATATCCTACCTCCGCGGTCTAGCGCACTTAGCGTTGCCCGTGTCGACGTGCAAGACTTAACATACAAATCTATTCGATGCTACAACCAGTAACTATTTTACGCAAAGCATAAGTGAACCACATACAACATGTCAAAGGCTTTTAACCTATGATTATCCTTCTATGCTGTGGTGAACTGATTAATACATTCATTCATTAAACTGCAAACAGAGTCCATGAAATAACTAAGAAATGCATAAGTAAACATAACACATAAACCAGTCGCATAACACAGATTTTAACGTGGTTCACCTCCAGGATGGAAGTTACGTCCACAAAACTGTGTTTTCTATTATAGCTCAAGGGGAAGGTAAAACACAGTTCTACTGCACCGCATATGCAGCTCAAGATCTTCTCTCGTAGATCTCTCTTCTCTCTATATTGCTCTCTTACAATATACTCTTCCCTCTCACTCGATCCCTGTGGATCGTTACATGCATGCTCTATAAGCCAGCTACTGGTTTCAGTAAGATTGCTACAGCTAAGACCAGAACCAGAGCTTGAATTTTACAATAGTCTACTTATCCTTATTGCCTATTTCAATCATGACTGTCTAACTGTCTAACTAACTAGCTAACCCTTTACAATACAAAATTACATTCTTTTATAAGCAGCCCGAAGGTCTTGCTTTTACAACACTGTGGGCCTATCCCAACAGTAACCCAAACCCTAATTAGTGACAGTCGGTCCTCTCTGTCCTTGAGGTAGCCGCTTCCCGTCACACCACAGCTCTCTGCAGTCTTCCATGCTTCCTGGCACTGACCATGGGTACTATGCGCCACTTCTCTTTTCTGTCCTTTTCCTTCAATGCTTGAGCCTCGTTGCTCCTTCTTCTTTATGAGGGTCGCTGAGCCCTCCTGTCTTTCGCTGCTGCCTTCAATGCAGTGGTTGAGCTCTCTCTTCTCGGTCGCTCAGGTACCGTTGCCTTTCTTTGACTTTCCTATCTCAAAAAGTCATGGTTTCCAGCTCTGCTCTGCAGCTAGAAACGTGCTACGGCGTCGTAGCTCCGTCTTATCTTCTTTTCGCCAAAACTTATCATTTATCCAAAACTAGCAGCTTCTTATGTAGCTGCGGGACCCTACTCCAACAGTCCCCTAACACTTACTTGTGGATTTTCCTCGAGCCACCTACAGCGGGCTTCTCCTACTGCAGCTTTGCCTGGGCTTCCTGCGAAGCACTCTGCAACCTGTCACGAAGTCCTGTGACTTCTTTCTGCATCACCTCAACACTCTCTTGTGCCGAGTCAAGCAAAGATTGGCTAATACTGGCATCTTCTGTGGCATCAGTGTTTTCCCTAGTGGTAGTGAATTCCTTTATTTTCTGTTCAACCGTATCGACTATCTCTGTGATTTGCTCTTGATACAGTTGAAGTAGGTCATTAATGTGCATCTCCTTGGTTCTTAATTGCTGTGCTTCCTGCTGCAAACTGTTCATCTCCCTTGTCTTCCTCATCTTTTGAAGGGCTTCCAAGCCCTTAATTTCTTCTTTCATTGCCGCAGCAGTATTCTCTATCTGCCGAATACTTTGCTGGATTTCTATTTTCTCCAGCAGCTCATCTAACTCAGCCCATGTGTTTGTCGCATCGGTTAGTACTAACCGTGCTTCGTCTATGCGATATTGCATCTGTGCCGAAGTGAGTCGAAGGGCTTCTATTTTCACTTTCTGGTCTGCCTGGGAGGTGTCGCATATGTGAGCCTCAAGCTCAGCAATCTGCATCGCATGGTCTGCCTTCATCTTGGCCACTTCTGCGTACATCCTAGTGACGGTTTCTTCCAGAGCCTTTGCTCTATCTGCTACTCTTCTTAGCTTCTGCGGAACTGGTAAGGAAAACTCAATGTTACATTGGGGCAGTTCCAATGCAATGCTATGCAAAACTTGAGAAATATCTTTCTCTCTTTCCTCAAATGTTTGTACTTCGTCTGCCCTTTTCTAAACACTGATAGCAAGTGCTGCATTTTGTTGCTTCAGTTGCATATTCTGCTGGTAAGTCTCGAGCTCTCTACTCTTGAGTTCTGCACCTAACTGCTATTGGATCATATGCAACTGGTCAATATGAAACTCTGCAAGGTTAACTTCAATGGGTTGCCTAAATTGAATTGGTGGGTCTTTCATTGTGGCAGGGAATCGGATACTCCCTGGTGGAATTAACACAGTATTGAGGCGATCCTTTGCTAAGCTTTCCTGGCGGGACATCGGTGGCGCCGAGGTCTCTCTGGTGTTCGTCTTGTCAGGCGGAGTGTACCTCATGGCAGTCTTCTCTGTAATCATTCTTAAGTCTAGAAGTTGCTTTTCGACTACGCTCTGGCTCTTTTCCTGCGCCTCCTTCATCGCGTCAAGTGAGTCCTTCAATGTATCGCACGTCCTTATTGCGATGAGTTCGTAGTCATCGTCTGTCAATGCTGTCTTGAAGGTTGGATTTGAGGTTTTCTATTTTTTCTTCTGCTGTGTCCCTGGTGACCCTTGCTGTGAAGGTCTCTTCTTTTCCCCTAGTAGTGGTTCCTCTACTGAAGATTGCGTTTGGATGTCTGCTTTGTCTTTGTCCTTGTTCTGGTGTTCTGTATCTTCGGAGTCTGATGATAGTGGTGCGGTATCTTCATATTCCTGCTTCCACTGGTCGTCGAAGTCTCTTATGACTCCTTCGACGTCCCGGGCTTCCATCCTAAACGATCCAGGTGCCAAATAATCCCGCTTAGTCTTTTTCGGCCGCAGATAGATTAAATGGCTGTCTGCCATAAAATTAAGCCGGCTGTCGTACATGTCCACAATCTCTGTGCTGAGCCGTGGTGTCTCTTGAATGACCTTCATCAACAGCTTATAGTAGTCATGGAATACCATCGCATTGATTGCTTTCTTGGCTGGGTGGTTGGTCTCCCATAAGCTGGCATAGTGCACTCCTTTGGGTGCGCCACCTCTCATATGTGGAAACTGGGTATGGGGTGGCTCCTTCCATCCGACAAATGCACAAAGAATAAGCAACCATGAAAAATGGAAAGGGTGGTTGACTTCATCCTAAGCTGCCAAGCAATCTGCTTGCAGCATGTTTAATAAGAATAGAGACCAATTGAACTGTTCCCCTTCTGTGACCTGTATGGCCAGGTGAATTACGGATCCTGTAACTTCCTTTGGTCGAACCTTGGTTAGCAGTCTGCCCGTGAGCAGACTGGCGGTGAATCTAAGTGTCTCATTTGGTATGCTTGAAATGTCATAACCCCATCCTCCTCTGTGTAGCTGATACCTAGTTACTAGGGCTTGTGGTAACTTGGAGTCCTTGATTTTTCCTGGTGTCTGTATATCAGGGTGTCTACCCATCTTGGACAGGCTAGTGATACGATGTATCAAATCAATGTTCAGGTCCACCTTGCTGCCTAGCCAGAGGTACCCTCTGTGTACGCAAGAGAGTAAAATGCGCACCATGGCGTTAACCTCTAGACCCCATCCAAAATGAGGTAATCTCAGCAAATTGAGCAGTCCTAACCGCTCAAGAATCTGGACATGCGCCAGGGGAACATATTCTTCTCTCCCTGTCCTTGATTTCTTCTCAATCTTTAGATAGCTATCCGGCTGAAACTGAGGATATGTCTTACTCTCTGCCAGGTTATAATCTACAAATTTAACAATAGCAGCATATCCTACTAGATCTCCATTTTCCTTTACTCGAGAATCAATGGGTGGTATGGGAACAGTATACTTAGCGTTCTTAGAAATTTTTGCTGCTGGTGCGCCTTCAACTCGTGGTATCATGTAGTTTGTTCCGCTGTGAACTTCGTCCTCACACTCTAAACCGGATTCATCGTTGACCTGAGATTGGCTCCTCGTTTGCGGTTGCTTCCTGGTCTATGATGAACTTGGCGGAGCACTCTTTAGTGGCACTGCCATAGCTCCAGCAAGGCCGTAACGCTGAAATCTTCTCAAAATGTTTTCTATCGGTTTGTCCTCGGACATAACCCACTCAGTACAAAATGGCGGACATGCACTGGCTGCAATTTCTGAAAATCACAGCACTCTGTAACCACTTAGCTCTGGACACAGAACTCATAACAACTTAGCTTTATGGTTCTCGGTTTTTCTGCAAATTTAACCGTCCCACTTGAATACTTTCTGCTTTTATGCCCAATACGATAATCCCGGACGCAACAGTCATCTAAACTGGACCCGTCGGTCGTCGTTAATGCTTGGACAAGACCACACCCGCCATCCGATCCCTAATAAATGTGGAAATCCGATCGAATTTCCCTCGAAACGTGTGTGCACAGGCGTCGGTCTCATCGGAGATTTGCCAAATATGGAAAAATTAATTATACTGCTGCCAAATCTACGGTAAGATATACGGATCATTACCTCATTAACTACCTGTCAGCTGCTGACTTGACTGGCATTTGTCGGTTTCAAAACTGAGTACGTGGCACGGGGAAACATCGCGCTATTGCGATGCGACTCCGCACCACCTACATAATGCATCATCAAATTTTTTTTTTTTCAAAACCTGTCTTACTGCGATTCCTCACAACTAGACTATCTGCCGGTGTAGACTGATTCCCGGTGCGATGCCTCCTTTCAACTACACTGGACATCTGCACCGCCTAGACTGGTTAAGAGGCGGGGTGGCTATCACTATAGGGCTTAAGCCTACTGCCATTAATCCATGTGGGCAAGAGCTCCCCATTCAGCTGGCTGAGCTGAACGGCACCTCCCTCTGTGACTTGCTGTATTTGATATGGCCCTAGCCAATGTGTCTTGAACTTCCCTGGAAACTTAGTGTATTTGCTGTCATAGAGGAGCACCAGGTCTCCAATCTGGAAAGTCTTATTCTTAATGTGTCTGTCATGCCAAGCTTTTTCTCGTGCTTTCTGCACTTTCTGATGGAATCCGGCGATGAATCTTTCTTCTTCTAAGGCAAGCAGCTATGCTAGCCTTTCCTCCACTATGTCTGTATCAGTCATCTCGGTAATCTGAGCGATTCTTAAACTGGGAAGAATATACTCCATAGGCATAACAGCCTCCTGTCCATATACAAAGCTGAAAGGTGTGCGTCCCGTAAGTTTCTTACATGTGGTCCTGTACGCCCATAAGACAACGTTAACTCTGAGGTCCCAATCATTCCTCTGGCTATTGCAGATCTTAGTAAGAGCATTTTCTAAAATCTTATTAAAGGCCTCCACTGTACCATTAGCCTGTGGGTGGTAGGGAGTGCTCTTATGGTGCTGGATCTGGAATTATTCTGTTAATGCCTCAATAGTACTGTTCAGGAAATGTGTGCCTTGATCACTCATCAAAATTACTGGGCATCCAAACCTACTGATGATGTTTTCAAAAAGGAACTGTGCAGCTGTAGCAGCATCACAATTTCTTACTGCTTTGGCCTCTGCCCATCTGGTGAGGTACTCTGTTCCAGTGATAATATATCTCACACCAGTGCGCTTTCCTGGTGGGTTGATAGGACCCACAAAATCTATAGCCCATTTGTCAAATGTGCGCAACGTGACCTGCGGTCACAGCGGCATTTCATCGCGTCATGAGGGTTTTCCTACCCTTTGGCAGATATCGCATCATCTGCAAAAGTCCTTGGTGTCTTTATGCAATGTAGGCCACCATAATCCTGCCTCCAGGATTTTCTGCGCAGTCGGTTTTCCTGCGAAATAACCTCCTGCGGTTCCTGAATGAGCCTCTTTGATAATAGCGTCTTTTTCGTGTGGCATCACGCATCTGTGCAGAACTTCATCCGGACCTAACTTGTATAGGTGTCCTGCGATGAGGGTGAAGTCTGTTGCTTTAACAACCAACTGCTTCTTTTGCTTCTTAGTAAACTCATCAGGTGCTACTCCTGTAGTGAGGAAGTGGATAATGTCGGCATAGTACTCATCTGCGATCTGTATGGAAAACAACGGCGCATCTGGCAGATTGTCGTTTCGGTTACTTGGCTCTTCTCCTAAGTCTAATCATGACAAATGATCAGGTCCTGCATTCAGTCTTCCTGGTTTAACAATGATTTCAAAATCATACTCCTGAAAGAGGAGTAACCATCTGCAGATTCTCCCCCCTAACACTGGCTTACTGACCAAGTATTTTAGCGCGGAATGGTTAATGAACATTTTAAATGGGGCACCCAACAGGTAGTGCCGGAACTTCTGCAGCGCATATACCATAGCTAAGCCTTCTCTTTTTGTTGTGGTGTAGTTCTTTTCTGTTGTCGATAGCTTTCTGCTGGAGTATGCGATAGGATGATCGATATCTCCTTCTCTTGGTTGTGTTAGAACAACACCTAGTGCTATGCCAGACGCATCGACATGTACATGAAATGGCTTAGTCCATTCGGGAAATACTAGGATGGGTGCTGTAACCATCTTTTCTTTAAGTATGTCTAGGCTCTGCTGACATTCCTCATTCCATAGGAATTTTACATCTTTCTTTAGCAATTTCTCCATCGGTGCTGTAATCTTTCCGTAGCCCTTGATGAACTTTCTGTAGTAGCCGGTATGACCAAGTACTGTCCTTAGTTGCTTGACTGAATTGGGTGCTGGAAGGTTTACAATGATGGCGATCTTTGCGGGATCTACCATCAAGCCTTGTCTGCAAACAATGTGGCCCAACAAAATACCAAATGGTACACAAAATATACATTTCTTCAAGTTTAGAGAAATTTGGTACTGGCTGCATTTCTCTAACATCAGTCTTAGATCTCCTACGTGCTTGTCAACAAGTCCAAATACAGTCCAGTCATCAAAATATACTTCTAAGAATTTATGGATGTATTCTTTAAATACAGCAACTACTACTCTAGAAAATATAGCTGGTGCATTCTTAAGACCAAAGGGCATTACCGTATACTGGAACGAGCCCCATTCTGTTGCAAAGGTGGTCTTGGATCGATCTTCTGGATGTATTCTGATCTGATGGTAGCCTGAAAACCCATTAGTGAAGGAGTAGACCTCCTATCCTCCCACGTTGTCTAATACTTCATCAGTGAACAGTGTTGGAAATGGATCATGAAGTGATGCATCGTTGAGTTTTCGCAGATCAACACAGATTCTGATGTCCCCTTTTGTTTTCTTCTCTTGGATGACCATGGGGCTAACCCATTCGCTTTCTTCTACCGGCTCAATGATTCCTACTGCTAGCATCTTATCAATCTCATCCTTGAATTTTTCTTTGTAGCGCGGATTCAATCTATATGGGCGCTGCTTAACTGGTCTAGCATCCTCCTTCAATGGTATCCTCATCACCCCCAGGTCTTCAACTATTCCCTTCATCTCCGTGAACTTGGTGGGAAATAGGTCCTGATAGTCATGTAGCAGATCTGCAATCTGTCTGACTGTTTCATCGTTCCAGTAGTCTCCAATAGAGGCAAACTTAGGTTCTGCGTCTGTGCCAATATTGATGTTTTTAATCTTGATGGGCTTAGTGATTGCTGGAGTCTCTAACTGTGGTCCTCCAACATCACGAGTTCCTTCTGACTCGGGAATGTTGGTTTTGCAAGGGTCCTCCTCCACCTCCTCTGATTCTGATGCAAAATTATAGCATTCCAACGCCTCTTCTAGCTGGATAGTCCACTCAGGTTGGACTGGTACTGAGATGGTGCAATCCTCAAATATCTTCGTCTTGATTATGTCTAGGGCCTGAGCAACACTTGGATGTTCCGATTCAAACGCAAAGGTGAGTAGGAAGCTGTCTGTCATAAGTGACCATGTGGTCGTCCCCTTGCGCAACTTGGTCTTTGTATACCAGTTCCTTGGAACTGTGTCAAATGTGTGGATGAATCTGTGGACCCATTCATCCTCAGGAATGTTCAACCAGTTCTGTTCACATGCCTGAATGTGTGTTCTGGAATCAGTTTCTCCTGTGTACTTCTGTTGGACATACTCTCTGTCATCATAAAATATGATTGCCATCAGTCTTTTTATATTATCCCATGATGCGATATTCTCTTTATGCGCATACCACCATCTTGCAGGTGTGGCTCGAACTGCAAGGTCCATAGCTGCGATCCTCTGTTCATAAGGAATCTGTTGCTCAAACTGTTCAAAAAAATCTGGGATATCTGTCAGAGCATGATATGATGGAATCTCAGCGATCTCTGCGCCAATCCATTGCAGTGACTTACTGATAAATGCGCATCTGTGCGGTGAGACTTCGTAAATTCTGTTCCGCCAGTTTCTAGACCAACATTAGAATCCGATGCGCATGAGCTGTCACATTGCCAATTAATGTTCCCTTCTGCGGTTGGATTGATGTAGTCACTCTGGTTCGTGGTCATCTGGTAGAGACTCTCCATGTTATGTGCCTCCTCCTCTGCTCGGATAGGTTCGATATATCTAGGACCCTGGTGAGGATCCAACGACGCGATGACCCAGATCTGTGCATCCTCAAAGGTCATTTGTCTCCTTTTTAAGTCAATGACAGCCTTGCTACCGATTTCCCAATTGATGCTTAATAATGCTAGATATGATCGACTGTCGCCAATGATTTCTATAACCTCGAAGTCCGCAAAAGTACAAACTCCGTCAATGTCGACTGGCACCTGTGGTAGACGACCCAGTGGTGATACTCGCTGCTGATTAGCTAATCTCAGGTGGATAGGTGATAGGGATAACTGAGGACTACCCATCTATTCCCATGTCTGCTTAGTTAGGACATTCACCTCTGATCCTAGATCTAAGACAACCTCATCCATTTCAAACTCACCAATCTGCGTTGTGAACTTCATCTCTCTTCCGGTCCTTGTATTTCCTGTAATATTATGGACAGCATGGTGTGCACTGCCCGAGAGAGAGGGTTGTTGACACTGATCTATCATGCGTTGTAGCTCGCCGACAGCTTTGTCATTTCTCAGGAGTTTCAAGCACCTGCGCAGGAAGGATTGTACACTTCCTTTTGATTCATCCTCGTCGCATCTCCCCGATGTGGTAGCCTGCGATGCCTGCTCAGGGCTCTCGCCACAATGTGCTTGCTGCGGTACGCCCCTAGACGGTGGTACCTGCAATCCTGATGGTGTAGGTTCATCAAAGGAAGCCTTGGCTTTGTGAAATGTCTCTTTATTCTTTTGTAGGTCGAGTGCTGTTGCTTTACTAGGAGCTCTGCGTACCCACTCCTGACTGGTGTTCTTTTCGGTCTCCTGCAATGTGCCATTGATGGAAGCACCGCTCCGAGTCACAATATTGACTCTTGGTTCTGGCTCTGCTTGTTCAGCAACAATAAGCTGGATGTTCTGATGTGCTGCTGGCTTAGGTTCTTTGATATTAGCTATCAGTATAGGACACTCCTCTATAGTATGATCATAAGATTTGTAGTAGTTACAAGTATTAGTGGGGTTCTGACAGTCCCTAGCATAGTGTCCTACAACTCCACAGTTATAACAAGTGATTGGTCCACGACCACGGCCAAAACCTTCTCCTCTACCAAAGCCTTCTCCTCTGGCAAAGCCTCCTCCATGGCCTCGTCCTCTGAATCCTCCTCCACGTCCTCCATAAGCTGGATCAGGCTGAGGTCCAGCTACTGGACCCTGTGTGTCTGCTTGGACTCTGTACACATCATGTTTTCTATCTAACATGAGATCATAGGCTCGGCAATCCTGTTCATCATGCCCGACGGATTTGCAGAAGACACAGTATAGGTTCTTAGGTGTCTGTACATATTTCTAAAGTAAAGGGCATTGCTGAGGTGGGTTTCCTTGTGTTTTGCATATTTCACACCATGGCCCTTGCGTTCGCGGTAAGGGGTTAGGAGCCCTTGATGCTAAATATTCTGCAAAGACTGGACAGTTGTATTTGGTATGACCCTGTGCTCTACACTTTATGCACCATATGTCTTGCATAACCTCTTTCCCTTTCTTAAGTTCATGTATCTGTAACGTGAGGTTGGCCAACTGGTTCTGTAGGGTTGTCATGCCTGTGGTAGTCTCTGCTAGAGGTGAAGCCTCTAGTTTCATTGCCATCTCCGGCGCTTCATCTTGAGTAGTGATTTTCTGCTGCATTAGTGGCAGTCTGATGTGAGGGAGCAGCGCTGCAATAAACCATTCCTTATGCTGCTCTGGTGCAAAGTCAAAGCTTACTTGGTCTATTAGGGCTTTGAATTTCTTATCAAAGTCCCATACTGATCTGATGGAAGCTGCTTAATATCCTTGAGCTCCGTTATACACTGAGATTCAGACTTAGGTTTCTTAAACTCTTTGATCATGGCGTTCTTGACCTGGGCAAGTGTCTTGGGTAATGTAGTATACTTTATGTACCATGTCAAGGCTCTGTCTCTGAGTGTGGTGACCAACTGTACAAGTTTAAGGTTATCATCGTTGATTGTTTTAATGGTCCACATGGATTCACATAGGAACCAATGCTGTTCCGGGTCTTTTGCTCCTGTACCCTTAAAAATAGGTAGCTTCATGTCATCTCCCATTCTATTTCTCTGTGGTGGGTTCTGACTGACTGGGTTACTACCACTCAGCGGTGTAGGTAAAGGTGATGTAGCGGGAGTAGGTATTGTCTGTGGACTACTAGATAGAGTACCTACGGGGTTATTCTGAGTCCCTGTCTATTTTTGTGGGGTATAGGGGTGGTAAGGGATACCCCCCTCTGGTTCTTCTGTGGTGCTAGGGCTCTGTTGTCTAATACTGTCTAAGTTGTCTTCAAATACAGGAGAGCTAAAATCTATTTTATACTTCTTTCCACTACGTGTTCGTCCAATGTCATCAAAATCACTTTCAAACTCTTGTGACATTACTATCTTTACTCATTCATCTGAAATTAGATCCATTGTTCCTTTTTCATATAGCAACATCTTAAGGGACAAGTTTAGAGATCTTAGGTACTTACCACGATATCCTCTGAAGAAGTATCGTTCGACTTCGCTGAAGCTCTTTCTCTGGTCAACTGCAAATTCTGTAACAAAGCCTTCTAGCACACTAGTAAGCCAGAAGTCCACTATTCTTGTAATGGGATTGTCAAGGTTCTGCACGGTCTGAATCAGCTCCGGTGTCCAGACAGTGTTTCTTTTCTTCTTGAATGTGTTCCTATCTGTCAACTTGGATAACCAGTCGAAAAGCTCATTTCCATAGGTTGCAAAAAATATAGCGTGTATGTCTGAAGCGATATGCTTTTCTAACCAGGCCTCTGTGCTCAGTTTAGGGCTCCGATTTTCTTTCCTGGAAAACTCCCTTAAGTTTGAATCCAGCCACTGGTGAAACTCTTCTCCGGTAGGATGCCAACAGAACATTAACTCCTAGTCATTCAAACCGGCAACGGAACCATTTGTTGATTGCATGGGCAGACCCAGGTTTACTATAATCAACCAACAACACCCCTAGCTCACTGGCCCTTTCGGCGACAGACCGCACAGCGGCCTGAAATCTCACCCGAAGTGATTCTAATGGGTTGGCCAAGGACTCAAGTGTCTTGGACCAGGTTTTGTTGCAATCCTACTTGGGGCTTGCAGCTCCTCTGGCTGCAAGATCTCCCTCTATGATCATGCGTCGCGCGACCTCCTGCTCGCGTCGCACGATCCCGTCTTCGCGCAGCTCTTCTAGCCGCAAGATGTTCCTTTACACCACCATTCGGTCCTTCTCTATGATGCGCACTTTCCCTGGCTTGCAATATCTCTAGCCTTACCGCATCACCGCACACCGTGCGACACCCAGCTCCTGCCCAACGCGAAGTCCTCAACCTGCAGTATTTTGCACCGCAGCTTCTCTACCGGTGCGGTATCACCTATCTGTGATACCCTACCTCCATGGTCTAGCGCACTTAGCGTTTCCCATGTCGACATGCAAGACTTAACATACAAAGCTATTCGATGCTGCAACTAGTAACTGTTTTATGCAAAGCATAAGTGAACCACATACAACATGTCAAAGGATTTTAACCTATGATTATCCTTCTATGCTGTGGTGAACTGATTAATACATTCATTCATTAAACTGCAAACAAAGTCCATGAAATAACTAAGAAATGCATAAGTAAACATAACACATAAACCAGTCGCATAACACATATTTTAACGTGGTTCACCTCCAGGATGGAAGTTATGTCCACAGAATTGTGTTTTCTATTATAGCTCAAGGGGAAGGTAAAACACAGTTCTGCTGCACCGCATATGCAGCTCAAGATCTTCTCTCGTAGATCTCTCTTCTCTCTATATTGCTCTCTTACAATATACTCTTCCCTCTCACTCGATCCCTGTGGATCGTTACATGCATGCTCTATAAGCCAGCTACTGGTTTCAGTAAGATTGCTACAGCTAAGACCAGAACTAGAGCTCGACTTTTACAACAGTCTACTTATCCTTATTGCCTATTTCAATCACAACTGTCTAACTGTCTAACTAACTAGCTAACCCTTTACAATACAAAATTACATTCTTTTATAAGCAGCCCGAAGGTCTTGCTTTTACAACACTGTGGGCCTGTCCCAATAGTAACCCAAACCCTAATTAGTGACAGTCGGTCCTCTCTGTCCTTGAGGTAGCAGCTTTCTGTCACACCACAGCTCTCTACAGTCTTCCATGCTTCTCGGCACTGACCATGGGTACTATGCGCCACTTCTCTTTTCTGTCCTTTTCCTTCAATGCTTGAGCCTCGTTGCTCCTTCTTCTTTATGAGGGTCGCTGAGCCCTCCTGTCTTCCGCCGCTGCCTTCAATGCAGTGGTTGAGCTCTCTCTTCTCGGCCGCTCAGGTACCGTTGCCTTTCTTTGACTTTCCTATCTCAAAAAGTCATGGTTTCCGTCTTTGCTCTGTAGCTGGAAACGTGCTACGGCGTCGTAGCTCCGTCTTATCTTCTTTCCACCAAAACTTATCATTCCGCCCAAACTAGCAGCTTCTTCTGTAGCTGCAGGACCCTGCTCCAACATCAGTACTGGCATCATAACATATAGGTAGCTAAAAGTGATTGAGAAAGGTTATGGCCAAGTCGTTGAAGGTCCGATATGTGCCCCCAGGAAACTTTATATACCACTTCGTCGCAAGACCCGTGAGGGTGCATTGAAATAGTTGTAAACGAACAGAATCATGATTCAATTAATTTGAAGAGAAACATAGGTTGAAAGTATGTACCACCTTATATACCACCTTACATACCACCTTATGGGTCCAAGAATCAATATTCTTACTAGTCCTACAACTATGGATTCGTAGCACCCCAGTCTAAAGGTATTATGAATCACAATATTCCCATGCACCCTTTTATGGGTCAAATGGGAGGAGGTTATTATCCCACTAGACAAGGCCATGGTGTTTACAACAATCAGGCATATATGAACCAAACTTATCAGGGAGCGTGGAACCAAATGCCACAACCTAGGCTCCCTTTCCTAGTGACATTAAATTTATGTTGCTAGGTTTCTGTGGTGCATGTTTACAGTATAGGTGTTCAAACTAACCACATATTTCATGTTTTACATCGACGTTTCGGGTCCACAACAGGACTCATCATCAGGATGGTGTGAATAAGAGTAGGTGATCTTAGTCTCCATCATTAAACTAAATTGCAGAGAGTATTTGTTTGAGAAGTCGGTATGGTTTTGGTTTTCAAGCGTCGATTAAGTTTAGGTTTTATCGGTTAAGAATAATTATGCAAACTAGTATTACCATTTTTGTTTATTATTGTTATTTTATTTTTATTTTTATTATAATTTTTGTTTAAAAATAATGTCATATTAATCAATTTTATTAATATTAATAATGTTTATTAATAAATTTAATTAAATTTTTAAATTAATAATGTTATTAAATTATGTAATGTAGTTTTTTAATTTTTAATTTCAAGGTTATATTTTAATTTTGTTTATTAATTAATGTTATTAATAAACTTTGGCTAGAATAATTTTTATGTTTAGGTTTTTTAAAATTAATAACATATAATAATAATTATAATTTTATTCTTATTTAAAATGTTAATTTCTAATTTATGCAATGTAGTTATTTTTATGAATTAGTAGATTATCTTTAAGGAGGTATTTAATGTTGAAAGTATGTAGTTATTAATTACTGAATTAGTTGTAAATCTTTAGGGTTTAAATTTTTTAATAAACTAATGTTGATAATAGTTAAAAAAAATTTACAATGTGATGTTGGGTTATAGTTTAGGGTTCACACCATCCTAATGATGAGTCGTGTTGTAGACTCGAAATTTCGATGTAAAACATGAAATCTGTGGTTATTCCGAACACCTATATTGTAGGCATTAAATTTTCTTGATTTATCGATATTGACTAATGAACTAGTGTCTCATGATCCAACATGGCTGGTTGTTCCCTCCAAGCTTCCTTTGGACATTCCAAAATTTGAAGGTAAGACTAGTTAGGAACAAAACTTAAAAGACTCAAACTAATTAATCACCATAAAGAAATATAGCATACAAAGAGCATAATACTAAGAAAATATACATCCAAAATACAAGAAAACCAAGGGGAGTATATGTGAGCTCTCGAATGCAACAGGTATGTCTCACCTAGGAGAGGCTTGAGACTCCCATACACTGCAAGCGAAGGTGTGTAACCTATTATAGTGGCCCTTAGCTTCAACATGTAAATCGACTATTTTTCCAATCCCTACCTAGCCAGGACACTCACTGTAATGTCCCTTTTTAAGAAATTTTATTAAAATGACCAATTTTTCCCTTTTTCCCTATTTTGACCTTTGACTAGCTTTGATCTCTAGGTCTCCAAATTGACCCAAATGCTCCCAAATATTCTGAGAAGGTATATGAATTATATTAATATTTGAATATGATTTTAATGGATGATTTATTACCCTCCAAATAATTCTGCAAACTTGTTTAATATTCTAGCTAAGGTAGGCTTTTTCACTAGCAAATTGGGGTTCCAATTCCCCTAGGGTAAATGTTGAAAATGGATTTCTAAATGATCCCAAACCCACTCGAATTTCTGAAAAGAGGAATAGGATTATTAAGGGACATTATTAAATTCTCATTTGCATCATTAGTCAGTTTATAAAGGCTTTTAACACCCTCTCCCAAACAGCTAAAAAATCGCTAGTTTGACCCTTGGGGAAATGGCACCAAATCTTCTCCAAATGCAAATAAACTGAATAAGATGACTTAAAATACTTATTTGCTGGATATTAAACTTGTAATAATCATCAATTTAATGCTATTCATCATAAATATATCAGAGAAACATTCTTTAATTCGAAATCATCAACATTACAATGGCATACATCAATATAGTGGGGAAATGGTCATTGTTTGCTCATTAATAATCACTTTTACATACAACCATTTGATATTTAGACCTGAGACTTTATGAATATGAATAAAATATTATATTAATCTTATTAAAATAACAAAAATACTATGATAATCTCTCCCAAATATTACAATAGCTCACCCAAAGCGCAATCTCTCCATGAATATGCAATAAAGACTGGAAATGGTTGAGAGAATGTGTTGCACTAGAAGAAACCACGATATTCCCTGTATATTAAACATAAAAATAAAAAGTCCATTAAATTTCCATGAAATACCTGAATTTCCTCTCCAAAAACCAACTTGGATGGGAATCTTTCACCCTCGAAATTAGCCAAGGCAAGAAACTAGTCATCCACTATCTCTCTCTCTTCACAAATGAAAATTTCTCAAATGATAAAAATCCATTCTCTTGGTAAATCCCTGTATTTTATAAACATATTTATCCTTCTAAGGTTACCAATACATCCACAAACTCAATCCAATTCAAATTAGGGTGTGTGCTCAAGATTTTCCATGTGTCCTCCCTTCCCTAGCCTTCCATCTTCCCCTAATTCGAGTAGGGACCCATTGAGCTTCCCCAAATCACATGAGTGCCTTACTGGATGCTATATTTAGTATTGAAATGTCATAATGGTAATATTTAATCCTTCATGTCTTCAATATGTCATAAATTTCATAGCATCTTCATCATTGGTGTCATAGATGCCATAGATGTTAGGGAATCTAGCCCAAGTGTCCAAGAAGCTCCCATTTGAATATTCCTCTCCCATGTAAGTTAAATTTACTTCCAAATTATACCTATGATGCATATTTCCATGTTTTTTATCTTTCTAAATCATCCAATAACATTAGGATTCCCATGGATTCAAAATTGCAAGAGGAGGATGCCATGTGGAAAATAAATTCTAGCTTGTGTGGGCGCCATAATCTCCATGTGTCTCCAGGATCCATTGAAAATTCAATTTTATATTGTATTTATTTAATTAGCCCCATTATTAAATATTTATTCCATTCTAATGTATGAACATCATTTATTATCTCCCTTATTAAACTTCCAAATGCGTCCATCCAACCTAGGGAACTAGTAGAATTGATGGAATTGTCCTGCTATGCAATTATTTGAATGGGGACATTACAGTCCTCCCCACCCAAGATTGATTTTCCTCAATAAATTTCAGATTTGGATTGTGCAAAATATTCTACCCTTCCCATGTGTCATCTTCACTTGGTACTCCTTCCTTTGCACCAAGTGCTCTGTTATGGTTCTGCTCATTAATTTTCTTTAGCTACAATTTTAGTAGTGGAACTCATGTATTGCAATTTTGTGTTCCAAAAAGTAAATATATGTGTATTTTGAATATTTATATATCCTATAATATCACCACTAACACCAAAAGGATTAATTAAATCCATAAAAACCAAATTTTTGCAAATAATCTTTACCTCCATATTTTGGAAACCTTTTATGAACTTACACCCTTTTTTGCTTTTGTATAATTCTTTGAATTTGGTGCTGAGTTACCAAACTTTGAGATTCTTAATATTCCATGAAATTTCAGAGAGGAACGACCATTATTGTTGATGCACTACTCTGATTACAATCATCTTCTCAAGTGGTGACTAAATCTCTAATGTTGCTTGTTGCCCCAACAATTGAAACCAATGAGACCAAAAATGATCCCAGGGTCCCATATGATCATGATACATGTATGGTGTGAAATTTCTATGATGAAATGCCATGAAAACCAAGCATGTGAAAATTGAATCTATCTCTCAAAAGGTCTCCCACATAGGAAATTGGAACACTGCTCTATAAAGATGAACTCAAATAACTGAAGGTTGGTTTGTTTCTCAAACCAACAACCAAACTGCTACTCCAAGTGAGATGAAACCAAGAAATTCCATGATCCCATTGTTTCTAATTCATCCTTACAAACATCATGAGTACAAAATATAGATCATTAAAGTACATAACAACATCATGCAAATGTACATCAAGAGGATACCTCATCAAAGGATCATGAATGTGCTTGTACATCCAAGTAAGTAGATCACCATGTGGCCCATACACACAAGCATAAAGTATTATATCAGATCTTCCCTGATGACATAGGTGTGAATCCCATGTTCCATTATTCTGCTCCAAAATATATAATATGCATCAATATAATCATCCATGTGTTCTTTCATCCAAGAAGTGAATGAAGAACCTCCACTGAAATCTGGAACAAATAAGGAGCAAAGAAAACATGAAGACTTCAAGTGGCTCAAATTAGTCTCATCAATACACCCATGAATATGTATATCATCATGAAATAATAGAGTATATTGTTTCAAACAATAATTTTATTCAATCATATATATCTTCACCCAAGTTTGGGATGAAGTTCCTCCAACATCAAATGGACTAGGAAAGGACCAAGGAAAATCATGAGTCTCCAAGTGACTCAAGTGAATACCATAGGTGCATCCATGTAGATGTGTATCATCATAATGTAAAAAAGGGATGCTTCTAAAAATGTAAATAGTATGGTTCCATAATCATGTCATCCTCAAAAGGAGATATAGAAAGTCCATACTCTTCATGTGGCACCATAAAAAAGAAACCTTTAACCCATACTTCATTAGGATGAATGCTGCAAAATTTGGAAGTGTAGGATGTAGGAGAAAGAAACAACTCACCCAAATGATCAAAAAGTGCAAAATTATCATCATGTGAATGATCCATAGGGGTAGGAGTATGAACCTTCCTTAAAAAATGTCAAATTTTCCCCATGGGTTGGTTCCAAGGTAGTGGAATCATGCACTTCTTCAAAAAGTGTGCACCCATCTTCAAGAGGCTACTCAAGTTCGTCTTCCACCACAAATAGTGCTTGGATCTCATCAAGCACATATTCAAAAAAGTCAAGAACCTACAATTTTCCATGTTTATCATGATCCCTCATGTCATGAGAATCCTCCAAGCAATCTACCATATGACAATCTGAAACATAGGAGGAAGAACAAGTATCTTGCAACCTTTTTGGAAGTTGCTCATTTTGAGTTTTGATATTATGAATATCCTCATTATTATTCATGTATTCTTCACATAAACATTCATTAAGCTCAACCAAATTATTTCTATCAAAAATCAAAGACATGAATTTACCTTCAATGTTGCACATTTCTCTTTAATCTTCTCCATGTCTTCAAGGAAGGATGGATCCTCCAATGAAGAAATTTTCCGACAAGAATTTGAAGGATGGTAGAATCATTGGATTTAAGCTAATAGACTTATCTAATAATTAATTTAAAAGTTAATATATCATCAATTGCACTTCAAGTAAAAGTCATGATTGGATTTGAAGTTGAGCTAATAGTTCTATCATCAATAGAGTTAAGCTCATAGTTGTATCTAATAATCAAATAATTATTATCTAATAATTGAATAGTTTAAGTTTAAGTTTAAGTTTAATTTTTCCAACTATCATGGACTATACTTATCAAATGTTAACTAAGATATTTTTTTGAATTTTTGAATTATGAATTTTGAACGACGCCCATAGTATCAATATGGACAGTACATTTCTCTCATTCTCATCCATATATGAAAAATCATAGATGATAGTCCTCTCCAAAATTCTAATATATATACGTTATCGGCGTAACCAGATGCAGGAGTTTATTAGGAGTTTGGAGGAGTTTATTAGGATTTTGAACGCTTTTATTAGGAGTTCAACTCTTACATGACTGCACATTAGCTAGAATGCTGGATTCCAAATGCATTTGGTCTAAGCCTTAAGTGATTAGAGTTGAAGTTAATCTAATAGTTGTATAATCATTGGAGTTAAGCTAATAGTTGTATCTAATAGTTAAACTAATAGTTATCCAATATAACTATGATTAGAGTTGAAGTTAAGCTAATAGTTCTAGAATCATTGGAGCTAGGCTAATAGTTGTATCTAATAATCAATGGAGTTAAGATCGTAGTGTATCTAATAATATAATAGTTGAAGATTAATTTTAATTTCTACAACTATCACCAACTGTACTTATCACATGTTAATTAAGTTATTTTTTATTTTTTTGAAATTATTAATTATTAATTTTGGACGACACCCATAGAATCAATCTAGACAGTATACTTGTCTCATTCTCATTTAATTTTGGATGATGCCCATAGAATCAATCTGGACAATACACTTGTCTCATTCTCCTCAATAAATGAAAAAGCATAGATGGCAGTCCACCCCAAAATTCTAAGCTATATACGCCTATCAGCATAACTATCGATGTAAAAATAGATTAAGAAAATGAAAAACCTCTAGTTTCGTATGCAACCTTATCTTCTCAACGTCGAGCTATTTTATTTTTATTATTTTAAAGTAAAAGGGGATTTACAATGGGGGTATTTTGAATTTATATGGGTAAGGAGTTGGTCATTTTAGAAATTGGAAAATTTTATGGGAGAGTTGTAATTCAAAAATTATGAATTTATTGAAGGAATTGGTTGATTACTTTAGGAATTAACTATACTAGTAATGGATTTTATTTTATTTTTATTATTTAAATAAAATATTTATTTTATTTTTATAATTTTTATTTATATAATTATATATTAAAATATATTAAAGAAATTATAATTTTGTTTACACATTAAATATTTTTATTAGTTTTTGTTTTAGTTGTGATATAAATGTATCTTATTATATTAATTTTTAATTTTTATAATATGATTATATAATATTTTTAACTAGTTATAAATTAAGTATTTTATTTTTTCAAATTAATAAACTAAAATGAAAATGATTAAATTCATAATTAAAAATAAATAAAATGTTATATCAATAAAATGATTATTAAATATAAATATAAATAATTGACACAATCAAATTAATACAATAAAATAAAAACAATTAAATCAATCATTTTTAAAAAATCAAATGCAATGTCAACCAGATTTTTAAAAAATGATTCACCTACACTTTGACACAAGTAAATAAAAATGGATTGATTTATGTTGATCAAGAATATAATCAAACATTAAACTATCACAATGAAAAGATAAAGTGAGAAACGTTAATGAATTGCAAAAGGTGAATCATAAGCCATCAATGGAGTTCCCTCAGGGGAAATCATGTTTAAAGGAAAATTGTTTTGAGAATTTAACTTGATGTGGTTTATCTTGAGTCATTAAGTTCTTTGAGGTTCATGGATGATGTGTTAGGGTCAATATTTTTAGTTGGATAGCTATTATGCATTCCTTAGTCGATATCTCTATCAAGTCAAGTGTGTTAGGAACCCATGTTAACCCTTCTCTTATTTTGTTAGTATATTTTTGTTCGATGCATATGTTTTGTAATTCGTCTCATGAGTATATTGTATTATCCCACATTCATGGGGAGTAATAGTTGTTTATATTAGAATTAGTATATAAGTACGTGTTGAGGGAAATGAAGGCATCCATGAGTTATTTTGTATTGAGCTTGCTTAAAGGAGGTTTCCCCCTCGAAGTGGCCTGTGATCAATAAAATTCCTTATGTGACATGACATTTATATTATATCATGCATTTTCATTATTTATTGCACGAGATTTCTCACATCTTGTATCAAATCACTTTCTTGGGCTCATTAGGTAGGAATTCTATTAATTATTTTCTTTTGTCGTTCTCCCCAGCGTTGTGATTATTGCAGTAGTGCTTCTTCTTTGCATATGTATTGTTCATGTCAATTGCAAGTTCGGATCATGGAATAAATCCTATCCTCTTAATTGTGGGAATTACTTGGGCATAATCCTAAAACTCATTGTGATGAGTACCACGGGAACCCCAAAGTAGCTGGCCTTTGAGAGGACCTACCAAGAGAAAAGGGAAATTGCCCCTACCTGATTGACTAGTTCCTACCCGTGAGGTAAACCAAGAGCTGTCGTTTGTGACAAAGCGATTATTAGTTTTACCTGAGTTGTGGAGTGAGGGGTACTACCCCAATGCGTAAGCCGTTAGACAACATTTGTGGCCGAGTGAATCCCCTAAATATTTAGGAAGTTGAACATACCTGGGCTCCATATCTATTTCTAGTTTATAAAGTGCAGATTGCATCTATCTAGAGTTTTTGTTTGTGGCAAAGTGGTTATCAGCTTTACCTAAGCCATGGATTGAGGGGTACTACCCCAATATGTAAGATGTTAGACAACATTGGTGGCTGAGTGAATCCCTTGAACCTTTAGGAAGTCGAAAACACTTGGGGTCCTTATCTGTTTCTAGTTTATAAAGCACAAATCGCATCTATCTAGAGTTGCTACATATCAATTCCACTGAACCAAAAAAAACGGGTATAAATTTATGTTTTTTCTCCATATATTCTTTATTTTAGATATGTTTCCTTTGAAAATGCATTAGAACCCCTGTAATTCCATTTTTGCATATTTCCTTCATTGAGGACCCTATCCCAAATTCCATTTCCCAAAGCCCAAAATTCAACATTTGTCTATTTTTAAGGTTTGCCATAACTTTTTCGATTCTCACCTAATCGCCTTCAATTTTTTTCACAGTGTTCATTCCCTAATTATACTTCCTTGTCTCTCTTTGACAAATTTTCCCATTCTTTCACCCCACTTCTGAAATTCTCTTTTTTTTGCTCTTCTATCTCTTAGAAAGTGTCCAAAACCTAGTCAAACCCCAATTATCAACCCAAGTTTTTTCCAGCTCCATATTTTCCTTTTCTAAAAAAATTTCTATTTTGTTTTTCTACCCATTTCCCCCCCAAAAAACATCCTGGTTATGGTTGTCACCTGTGTTGGAGAAAACAAGAAAATGAAAGACAAACTTGCCGCCCTCGAGACCAAAATCCAATATATGGATGAAAAATTTATCGACCTCTATCTTCAGCATTTAGACATGAACAATAGACGATAGCCCATGTCTTCTGTAGAAACTGGGTTCTCTTCTTCCAAAATTTTTTGTGGGATGAAGTTTGGTCTTCCTCGCTTCAATGGTGATGATCCAACTGGATGGATATACAAGGCAAAACAATATTTCAGTCTGCATAACACTTTTGATGTCAACAAAGTCCCACTTGCATCCTTTCATTTGGAACATGAAGCCCTTCAATGGTTCTATTAATACATCGAGGCTCATGAAGAGACAAACTCGATAGATTTTTGCCAACTCCTTTTGTAACTATTTGGCCCTAGTGCTCTTGATGACTTCACATGAAGGATCACTAAACTTCCTCAAACTAGCACTATGAGCGACTATCAAACAAAATTTGAGAAACTGGCCAGTCACACAGAAGTATTTCCTAATGCATTCTACAGGAGAATTTTTATCACTGGTTTGAAGAATGCAATCCAATATGAGGTTAAAATGTTCTGTCCCAACACAATGGTGGAATCCCTAGGGTTGGCTAAGTTGGAGGAGGACAATATCATAGCTCAATAGCGCTCCAAATCCACTTTTTTTCCATCCAAAGACCTCTAATCATGTCAGTTCCTAGAACCACTCCTATCAAGCATTTTTCTGAAGTTGAGATCCAGGAATGTAGAGAAAAAGGTCTTTGTTATAATTGTGATGAGAAATTCACCCAAGGACATCAATATTGTGCCAAGAAAAATATCCATCTCTTGGATGTGTATTCTCCTCCCACACCTAAACTTTCTGACGATAATCTGACTCTAGTAGATGATGAGGATGACATTCAGTGGATGTCTGTTGACCCTCCTACTCAAAATGACCATCTAGAGATATGTCTTGATGCATTAACCAGAGTAAGCACCCAAAAAACCATGCGGTTCAAGGGTTTCTTCAAGAATATCCCTCTTACAATACTCATTGATTATGGTAGCACTTAGAACTTCATTGACCCTCAGATCTCCAAACAGGATGATTGTTTTTTCCATCCTTGCTCAAGTTTTGAAGTCATGATTTCCAATGGGGGAACCTTACCTTGCAAAGGGAAGTGTTTTAATGTGAGAAAATCTATTGGAGATTATAACTTGTGCCCTGACATGCTTTCCTTTACCTTAGGCGATTTTGATTTGGTTTTGGGAGCTCAATGGTTATGCACACTTGGACCCATCTTATGGCACTTTACTGAACATTGGATGCAGTTTTCAATCAATGGGAAAAAACACACATTGAAGGGCTTACAACCAGGATATCTTACCATCACTAGTTCACATTGCATGGGAAAGAGCCTTAATAATAATTCACATGGTGTCATCACTCAGCTCCATTTCATTCAAATGCAACCTTCATCGGTCTCCACTACTCCCTTAGATCTACAACAAATTTTGGATCAATATACATGTGTCTTTGTTGAACCAATGGGATTGCCACCTTCAAGACCAGAGGACCATCATATTCCGATCCTTCCCTGAAGAGTCCCTCCCAACATTAGGCCCTATCACTACTTGTTTCACTATAAGAAAAATATTGAGATGCTCATTCGGGAGTTACTGAAGCAAGGTATATTCGCCCTAGTAACAGTTCCTTTTCTTCACCAGTTCTTCTTGTTCGAAAAAAATATGGGTCATGGCACCTCTATATTGACTTTCGAGCAATTAACCACATAATAATCAAGGATGAGTTTTCAATTCCTATTACTGATGAGCTTCATGGTGCTAATTTTTTCTCCAAGTTGGATCTTCGTTCTGGGTATCACCAAATTCAGGTTCATGAGGATGATATCCATAAAACAACTTTCCACACTAAATTTTGCAATAAGGGAGCTATGAGACCCAAGATAACCTTAATTTACCATATACATATTAAATTGGGTCATATAAATAATAAATATGGAGAAAATAAAGTGACATTACTTCATGGAGACACTTGGAGGTTCATAGAGACCTTAGGTGGATAGATTACTCCTTACACTTGTCATGACCTACTCCAAAATTTGAAATTATGAAGAATGGAATGTTCTTTGGAGATGAAGAGGCTTCAAGTAACATTTCCTTAGCCAAATGATTTGAATGGGTCACAAGAATAATAACTACCCATGGAAGAGGAATACTAGGAAGAAAATATATGTCACTTGGAGAGATATTCCCTACACTTTATGACAATAATGATGGAAGATTCTATGAAAAAATAAGACCTTGTTACAGACCAGATTGCATACCTATGAAAATTTGACATGTCAACACTATAAATAGCCACCAAGAGGGCCCATTTGGAGTTTTGTGGAATCCATTCAAATTTGGAAGAAGATTGAGAGACGAGAAAGAGGACAAGTGTCATAGGGGTGACTAAACATCATGGATGAGTTGGATGAATCCTATGGGAGGGAATCAGACCTTAGAGAACCTTGTGTGTTATGCAACCAAATCCCATATATACCATAAAAAGAGCAAAAATAGAAAATAAGAGAGAAATCCATGCCTAAAAGATGAATAGCAGAGATAAATATCAAACCTCTTCGAGGGAGGAACCTCCTTACACAATGTACAAGACAAGATAAGATGATGTGATCATTAAAATTAGAATATCTCCTTCCTATATATAGGAGATAAAATTGTACAATAACAACTAATAAACCCACTATTAGACCCAAGCCTACATAAATAATATGTAATGCACCACAATATAGGGGGTAATGTGCCACACTATATGGTGTAATGTGTCATTCTTAAGGGCTTAACATGCCCCTCCCCTTCAAAAAGTGTTGTCCTCAATGCTAAAGTAGTTCTGGATGCTGATGTATAAAGGGCTCATCTTCCCATGTTGAATCTTATGTGGGTAAGTTCTTCCATTTAATGAGATACTTTGAAATTGATCGATTTCAAAGTTGTCTAGTTCATATTTCGGTAATTTCTCTAGGCTCTGAGATGATTTTTCCTTCCTCGCCAACATGAAATCCTTCTCTAGCGATGATGGTTCAAAGAGGCACACCTCATGTTGAATGTTATCTTTCAAGGATCCAATAAAGAGATATAACAAATTATCTTCTGAAATATTCTTCACTCTGAGACTTAGCTGCTGAAATTGCTTGATGTGATTTGTAACTGAACCTTTTTTCTTGAGATTTACCAATTGAATGAAGAAGGTGTTTCTATTTATATCCCCATAATGTGCAATCAATTCTTCAGTGAATATAGACCAAGATAAAATAGACTCCTTTTACGGTCACAAAGCCATTGGTACCATACAAATTGATCAGGTTCTAAATACAAGGATGCAAAAGTTACCTTTTGCATAGAGGGCACCTGGTGTAGATCAAAGAATTGCTCCATCTAAAAAATCCACGTGATTGGATCCTTGCCATCAAACTTTTGCATGTCAATCTTAGGGATAAAGTATTTTCTTGGACCTACATTGAACCTATGATGTTGTAGTGAATCATCAAATTTTAGGACTCTTAATTCCTACTCTCCAATTGTTTTTCAATTTTCTCCAGACATGACTGGAATAAGTCATCTTGTTCCTCCTTATCCTCTTCTTGAGTAGATAATTGATGAATAAAGTTATATTTAATATCCTTGATAAAATCCTTCAATTCTTGGATATCTTCTTTACTAGCCATCCCTTTGAGATCTTCTTTAGTAGCCATATCCTTTTCCAATTTAGAAAAGTCATCAATTTTCAGATTTTCTTTAATCATATCTTCCAACTTAGACACTCTAAAAGAAATGTCTTCCATTTCCTCATGGGTTGGGGATGAATCCTCTAGGGTTTTGAGTGGAGTGTGATTCTTTCCACTTCCTTTTGGTGGAATTTTTAACAATATCACACCCTCTGGTTTACCACAAATATATCCTTCTACTAAAATATATTCAAATGCAAAATGGAGTAGCTTTTTCAATCAATGATTGGGAAATTGTTTTAGGGTCGACTTGTAACTGAGTTAAAATTTGAATTTCAACTCCTTTGAGTCTGAAACTTCAGCCTGTAGTACCTTGATCTGTTCTCTTTCCAATTCCGTAGGTTTGATCTAATTTGGATGAGCAAAAAAACAATTTATTGCAAATATACCAAACCTTCTTATTTTTTTCCTATCTAGAAGAGCGAACTTGTACTGTATGCCATGTGTCCACTATTTTGTTTTTGTATCTGAAACTTCTACCAAAGATACCGTACTCCATCTTATTTCATATTCAACTCAACTCACTCCATTTGGATCTCATATTCCTCATATATGACATTTTTCCCAAGAACACCTGTTTTAGACTAGCTGTAGGACTAGTCAAAAACCCTAAATTCCTCTGCAATTATCTCCGAAACTATAATGGCTCAGGATCGACCTGTTCTGGAAGTGAGTTTTTAACCTCGATCCCTGATTCCTCGTAGAAAAAAATTTGTAGAGAAATTCCCACAATGACTTGTTTTGCAGAAGCCAATCCCAAGGAAAGAGCTCTGATACCAAATGTTATGCAACCAAATCCCAGATATAGCATAAAAAGAGTAGAAATAGAAAATAAGAGTGAAATACACGCCTAAAATATGAATAGAAGAGATAAATATCAATCCTCTTCGAGGGAGGAACCTCCTTACAAAATGTACAAGGAAATATAACATGATATTATCATTAAAATGATAATATCTCCTTCATATATATAGGAGATAATGGTGTACAATAACAACTAATAAACCCACTATTAGACCCAAGCCTACATAAATAATATGTAATGCACCACAATATAGGGGGTAATGCACCACACTATATGGCGTAATGTGTCATTATTAATGGCTTAACATTGTGAGGATTATAAAAATATGTCATGAGGAAGGATAATGTATTTTTATCATTAGAGAATTTTCCTTTGGCATTTTGGAAAGCACTAGCTTGTCCATTGCACGATGAATTCTCACTCTCTCTGCTAGTGAGCCAATTTAGAGGGAGTTGGATTCTCATCTAATTTTTCTGTTGAAGAGGCTAACCTGAAATCTTATTTGTATCTGAATGGATTTTTGTTATTTCACATAGGAGGATGATACAGTTCGTGATCCATCTCTTTCCCCATTCTTTCAATCCCCATCTCATTATTCCCATGTTTCCATATGATGGCGCACTAGTGTGAGCAATGCTTGAGATTTGTTGAGTTCAGTTGATTCCCAAGAATATTTGAATTACTTTTGGCTCCGTAATATGTTCCCCATACTCTATGTAAGTCGAATTATCAAAAATACATATGCAAAAATGTCCACATTTCCAAGCAATGGTTTAACTAGTTTCCATGTATTAGTTTCCATTTCAAAGGAGTTGTGTATCTGATTTATGTTGAGGAGTAGTATTATTATATTATGTTGATGGTATACATTCCTCTTTCTCTTTTTTTAACCAATTCACATACATTTTATTAGTTAAATTTAAGCTATCAATGGCAATTTCCCTTAAGCAATAGCACTGAAAATATGCATTTGAATGTGAAGCTTTCTAACTCTATTTAAAGAATTTATAACCACACATAATGAAATTAAATGAAGTCTAATATCAGTCCCCATATTCTATTTTTCAATTTGGGAGGGTATCATATGAGTTAGAAAGCCATTTTTTCTTACACCCTAGGGGGAATTTCACCACAATTTACTAGTAATTTTCCCCTTTTTCTCCAATGACCCCAAATAAAGTTGAAGAGGTATAAAACCAGTTATAAAGTGACCAGAGATTCTATGAAGTGTTCCTAAGACTCACTATCTCAGTCCTTTCCAAATTTGATACCCTTTTGTGCCATTCAAATCCCCTAGAGTCAAGACTAGTCAATCCAATTTTACCCCAAATTGTGCCTTTGTTTGGAAATATTATCTTGGGTCATTACATTTAATGGATAAAAACTGGATTTGTACATAGATATCTTTTCCTAATGGATACATATACTTTTATTATTTCTTTCTTCAATTTATCCGTCTCATATGTTTGACTGTTGGGTCACCCAAATGTTGCATTTTCATCCTATTTTCCCTTCACTATTCCTCACATTCATCCCTATTCAACACTCCATTAACCATTTCTTATACAATTTTCATAAATAAATATGGTTTTACCTTGTTATTTTCCAATTTATTTGTTTTTAAGTATTTTAAGAGAATTTATGATTAAATATTGGAAAATGACATATTTTCATTTAGATCTCAAAGTTGTGTGAGATTTGTAATGTGTAGGAAGATAACTACAAAGAGGAATATCATGAGAGGATTTGTGAGGATTCGAAGGGATAAGTATTTTGTAACTATGGAAAATAGGTTGAGAGAAAAGTAGGTCTACATTAATGAGTTTCTTATCATATTTTTAAAGAAACTTATGTATGAATAAGAGTTATCTCTCTTCATTTGGGAGGAGTGGATGCCTCTTTAGTGGAGTAGAAGTAAAGAAATTATTTATGTCTTTTGAGAGTTAGTCATGGATTTGATCATTTTGTAATAGGATTGATGCTTTGGAGAAAATATTTTGATTTATCCATAATAGATTTGTTATTTTGAGTTAGTAGTGTTGATTTTATGTGAGCTCACATGTCAAATGTTGATGGTTTTGGATTAGTTTATTTCATGCAATTTTATGCTTTCTTAGTTAAATTTATTTTACGCAATTTCATGTTTTCCTATATTAGATTTATTTTCATGTCATTTCATGCTTTCGTAAACTAGGTTCAAATTCAGCTGTTTGTTTCATTACTAAACAATAGACTAGTTTCCTTTCACACAATTTCTTGCTTTCCTAGACTTAAATTCCATTTCAGTCACATGTGTTTTCTTTTAGAATATTAGATTAAGTTAGTGTTACTCTGAACCTGCATATATTTTTCCTGTACATGACAAGTTTACACTCTCCTCGGGTTGACAATTTAAATCGTTGGATAGTTTATTAATCATTTAATACTTTTCACCAACATTTACATCATCCTCATCTTCATTAAACTTAATGATTTAACTTTTGACATCAAAATAGTCGATCTATTATTTGACATCAATGAAAACACAAAGGTTCAACAATATCACCATTTGGCATTAGTGTTAACACCAACTTACAATAATCTCCCCCCTAAGAATGAGATCTACTTTTGTGTGCCAAATGCTCCCTCTGTGTTCATGCATTTTTATTTTTATTTTGCACAGGTCCCTCATTCAGTTCAATTCTTCGTTTATCAATGTTAATTCTCTTTATTCATTTACCCTAATTTTCCTTTATTCTCCCCCTTTGACATCAATGTAAAATCGATGTCTTTGGGAGTCGACTCCCCCTGGAATTATGCTTCTGGTTTTATCTTACTGTTTCTATGCCAAATATATTGTACTGTCACATATGCTTCCTTTTTCTATGTAGTTGCACCGCAAACTATTTTTCTCCCAATCAAACATGTTACCTTTTGTGTCTTTAGATCATTGTCTTGTTCATGTCTTTATTAGTGTGATTTCATATAATATTGTAATGAGATTTCACACATAGTTCCATATGTCATCCTACATGGAAACAAGGTGATGTGACAAGTAATTCATGTGAAAATGTTGATATGTGACTTTCATATTCGAGCCTTTTGGGAAACATCATTTTGTTTGCATGGATTAATGAAGTTTATTTTCTCTTTTTGTCATTTTTCCAAAATCATTAACTCATGCAATTGATTTTTGATGTCTCCATAACCATTTTAAAATCACATGAGCATGAATTCCACTAACTTCAACATCTCTTCAATTTACTTTCGAGTGTGTGGAGAACAACCTTCCAATTCTATAAGTGAACTACGTATTGTTGAACCCTTTGTGTTTTCATTGATGTAAAAGGATAAAATGTTGAACCTTTGTGCTATCATTGACATTAAAGATGAATGAAGAGCATTAAGACTTCCTCGTACAAAGCCAGTTTGAAGAAATACATAGAATAAAATGTGGAAGTCCTGAAAGTGAAAAGATCCCACTATGACACGGATCATATGTGGACAGATAAAAAATTTGAAGAAGAATGTGAAAGTTTAGGATGTGCACAATAATACTCAGATATGAACTTGTGTGTGAAAATACCACAAAGCAAGTGGCATATGTGCGCTAAACCCCACAAAGTTGAATTGCAATAAATGTCACATCGATGCAGAAGGCAACCTGATCAAGATGCAAACAAGTTAGGGAATCACTAAGGTTAAGGACCTTCAATGAGTGGAAAGATATAGTGATTTAGAAAGAGTATAAATAAGAAAGAGATGGATCTGTTGAAGAAAGCTTTAAAAATGAATACTTGAACATAATATGTTTTGGAACAAGTTTCAATTTCTCGGGGTATCAATGGCTCAATGATTGTAGAAGGATTTTTTATGCAGCAAAGATGAATTGTGTAGATCAGCAGAGGATGAACAAAAACAAGATTTCTAAGTAGAAGGGTACATAGATACAGGATGTGCAAATGTTTTACTTAGTAAGTGACGCAGGATGCAAAGCCGCAAAAGTAATTGAGTTTGGAACACTAGACAAACGCAAAAACATAGATCACAGAGTGTGAAAGTAATTCATCCTTCACAAATATCTAAATATTGTGTGATGAAGATCGTAGATATTATTACACATCGCAAATAAAGAAATTGGTTGTTTAAACATAAATAATCAAGGGAAAGATGCATACCAAAATATCTACAGTAGTTGCCTTTTTGTGAATATGCACATCACAAATAAGGTAACATGTATACTCCAGTTATTTGATACGCACTTATTTCTTATCAGGGAGGAAGGAAGGGGAAAGGATTATGGAGTTGGAGCTTCCTTCCCATGGGTGCTAGTAAAAATTCTTAGGGAGGAGAGATAGGGAGAGGAAGAGCGAGTTGTAGCTTCCTTCTAGTCACATCTAGTAAGACATTCAAGGATTGGGTGCTTCCTTCCAATGGTAACTAGTAAAACAATTAGGGGATTTGAGCCTCCTTCTAGTTGGAGCTAGTAAATATAATTTGGGAGTTGATGCTTCCATTCAGTGGTAGATGAAGAAAAAATTGGAGATTGAATTCCTCCATGGGTTGGTTCATGATTTCTACATTTGGAGCTTTTTCATATAGACACACATCTGTTCAGGTTGGTGCCTCAAGTTTGTGAGTTGGTGCTTGCATATATCGAGGTCTTTACATGTTAGTGCTTGTAACTAGCAGGTTGTTGCTTTTGGACCAAATTGGCGGCTGAAATGAGTTGGTACTCATGTTTGGATATTATAGTCTCCCACTGGTGTAATAATTCATTTTATCTATATATATACATATAATTATTCTTTAGTTCTTATGCACAATTTTGTATATTCAATGTTTCATATGAAAAGTTTTAAGTGGTGAAAATTGTTTAATTGTGAAATAATTTGAAATCTATGCTATATATTGATTCAACCTCCCCCCTCTGAGTATATATGATAAATGTAATAATTTGTATTAGAGCGGGTGGATTCAATGATGTATTAACATCTAGAAGATAGATCTAGCACAAATATGGACAAACAAGAAGAATTATCTACCAACATAAGACCTAGGTTTGATGGCTCCAACTATACATTATGGAAGATATGAATGGATGTCTATTTGCAATATCTTGGTATGGATATATGGAAGTCGGTAGAGAATGTATACAATGATCTAAAAATCAACTTTATATGAATCATAATAAACTGATGAAAATGAGCACACAATTCCTAGAACTGTACCTCTCAATCCACAAGATAGAATACAATATGAGTGAAATGTAAAAGTGAAGAATGCAATAATTTGTGAGCTTATTGATGCTAAATTCACTAAATTTATGTAGTGTACTACAATAAAGTAAATATGGGACAAACTAAAGAGAATCTATTAGGGTTATGAAAAGGTTAAGAAGGTCAACTTATAAATGTTTTCTACGGTGTTCAAAACACTACAGATGAAAGAAGAAAAATAAATTACAAGCTATTTTATCAAAGTGGATGAAATAGTGAATTCCATTCAAGGGATTGGTGCAACTATTAAAGAAGACTCAATTGTTCAGAAAATATTGAGAACCTTGCCACCAAGGTTCAATTATAAGGTGTCAATATTAGAATACAATGCTAACTTGGATAAGCTAACAAAAGATGAGTTGCATGGAATACTAACAGCCTATGAAATGAGGATAGAGAAAGAAAATGGATCGAGTAAAGAAGTCGTATTTAAGGTCATAAGGAAATCTAAAAATAGTAAGCATGAGTGTAAGAATTAACCTGACATGTTAGATGAACAAGAGGTAAACTTTGTGAGGAATCTGAAAAAGTGGAAAAGGTAAGTACAAGGGGAAGCTTCTCTTTAGATGCTTTAAGTGTGAAATAATTTGACACATTTCCTCCAAGCATATGTTCAAGGAAATCAAAGGCAGTGAGAGTGAAGAAGAACCAGACTATCAAGAAAAATGGAATAAGTATCACCAAAGCATAGTTGGGAACAAGAATATTTTTTCCAAACAAAGGAAGAGACTTTACACCAAGGAGGATAGTTTTTCATCTAAGGAAGAAGACAACAATGATAGTACAAAAGAAGCATTGTTTATGGCACTGATTCAGAATGAAAATTTAGCAAATGGAGGCAAATTATTAGTCAAAATCACATCGAAACCATCAAAGAAATGGACTTACAATGGAATTTATATGTCCCATCCAAAATCTGAGGTTGAAGAAAAGTCAAGATACACAAACGAATCTTCCAAATCATAGAAGAATAGTGAACATAAATATCCCTACAATGGTATTTTTTTACAATCTTCAAAGGTTGAAGTAAAAAAAAAATCAAATGATATAGAAGAAAGTTCGAAGTCTAAAGATGAGGAAAGTATCAAAGTTGATTGGGAATGACATTAGAGGAAATTTCAATTTAAAATGGACCTTCCAAAAACAATACAAATTCCATGTCATCATGTATTATCCAATCAAAATGCTTTAAAATTCAAAAAGGGATCACCTCTTAAACAATTTTTTAATATAAATTTGGGGATATGTATCATAAAAAATGCTATTTGTTTTGTTCATATTTTCGACATATCTCCTTGTGTTTTTACTCAAATTTCGATCGAGATAGCTCGTTCGATGCGAAATTAAATTCTGCATCCAATGAGATCTCCCAATCAAAATTTGAGTAAATACACAGGGAGATATGTTGAAAATACGAACAAAAAAGTATTTTTTCTTTTCTTCCTCCAAAATTAATAAATATTATTTTATTATTTTAACTATTATTTTATTAATTTTCCTTAGGAGGCCTATTTTTAGTTGAAATTTCCTCTAATGGAAATAGTTAGAGCACTGGAAGAATTAAAATAATCAAGAAAAGGAAATAAGATATTAGAGGATAAATTAGCAAAAATAGAAGAGCTAGTCAAGCACACCGAGGACATGCAACAGGTATTGGAAAGAAAAATGAATTACAAATAAAAAGATCTTGGAAAACAATTGGACTACGCAAAATCCAATATCAAGGAACTCAAAGAGAATAAGTCTATATTGGGAAAATATCTAAAGGAATCAGAAGCAAACAACGAACTACTACTGGACCAACTTATGCAAAAGATGTTAGAATTTTTACACTTGAAAAATGAAGCAGTTTGTGTAGAAAAAAGAGGAATGGAAACATGTCTTGACGCAGGGACCAAAGAAAAACTCAAGCACAACTCACTGATTCTAGATGAAACTATGAGCAGTTGGAGATCCCCTGAAGACAAAACATGCCTTGGATTTACATGAGAAAGTGATAATATCTTCTACAAAGGAGGATTCGCTTCAAAATGTTAGGATGCATCTCATATAATATATGACATTCTTACAAGACATAAAAGACTGAGGTATGCTAAATCTTCTATTTACAAAAATAACTTTAGTTCAATCAAATGTTGGAGATGTAACTGTGTCAACCATATAGAAAAATATTTCCACATTGTTAGATTCTATATGCACGATGAATTTGGGCACAAGGATTCTTACTGTTCAAAGAAACAAAAGAAACCAAGAAGACCCATTTGAAATAATGTTGTTAAGAATGAATGCAGAGAAGTGGAAAAACATCTTATATAGAAACAAAGGCCTCTTGCACACAAAAATGAATGGGTGATTAAAGTGTCTAAGGACTGTACAAAAGAAGTAAGAAACTTCAATACAACTCAAGAAGCACGTAATTGTTGCTCCTCTTGCTAACCTAGAAGAGAATAAGCAAAATCCTTGAATTCAACAAGATATATATCAGGAATTCAAGGACCAGGTGAATAAAGTGTTGTAGTTCAAGATAATTTGAACCATGTTATTTTATATAATGATATGATCCCGAGGTCGAGCCCGGAAAGTCATGGAACCCGCTCAAAACAAACAGGACCAATAGGATCATTTTTATAACGTTAGTGCAAGTGAACATGAGCATAATATAAGTGTGTAACATAGAATCATCCACATGAAAATGAAAAATCATTCAAGCACATTAGGGACACGATTTGATTACGGAGTTCACCAGATCTCCGGGCCTACTCAAAAATATAGTGACCAATCCATTGAAAAGATGCACAAATACATAAGATACATCACAACGGATTCACCTGCAAAGTCTTCATCATCTGTTCATCTCTACCACCGCACCATAACTGCCTCTGATGGGTCACATAAGTGCACAAGCTATAGGACTCAATCAAAGACTGCAGAAATCAAGCAAGCAAATGCCTGCCTCCTTTGTCTCGAGAAGTTGCCAAACTTGGACATGAAGATATTTTCCCAATGTAGCCAATCACACTCTTTCAACTGACTCTACGAGCCACGAACCTCGAGTGGATCAAAGACTTGCATGATGTTGCAAATCGCACTCTTTCAACTAACTCTACGAGCCACGAACCTCGAGCTACGCCACACGATATTCTGCAGGATAGTCTCAATAGACGACAATATGTTTGCATGACAAGTGCATCAATAAAACCAAAGTCACACTCTTACTAACCAATCCCTTCACCTTTTTCCTTTGGGATGAGAGTGTAGATGGTCGCTACTTGCCTTCAAATGCAAATTGAAATGTTGCCTCCTCGAACTGACTCTGCTTCTTTGTCTCCTACGCTGGATCACCTTCAGACATGATGGAGCCATGCTTGCTCTCTGAGCTGGAACTACAAGGTTTGAGCCTCTCCATGAGCTTCTCCAATGGAGACACCCAATGGGCCCTC
>LPNX011083161.1:299820-349311 GCA_001517045.1 Pseudotsuga menziesii | reverse complement strand
ATGCATGAATGTCCTAAAACTCATTTCACGCACAAATGCATGCATGCTAGTCATCATGCCACTTCATCATGCCATGTCATCATTCCACATCATCATGCCATGTCACCATGCCACATCACCATGCAATATCAACATGCTATGTCATCATGCCACATCACCATGCCACAACATCATGCCACATCATCATGACACATTATCATGCCATGTCATTAGAATGCACTTTTTGACTACCACGTGGCAACTTGAGGGAGTGCCACGTGGCACTTCAACCAAAATTTTCCCTATTGAGGCCAAACTTCAAAATGCAATATCTTTTGCATTCGGAGTCCATTTGACATGCCGTTTGCACTGTTGGAATCAGCGTGACGAGCTCTTCGACATGGTACTATTTTTATTGCAATATGATGATTTTGAAAATTGGCCTTTTTAGATCCTCCCGGATCATTCCTCCCCACTACGAAGGCTTTTGGTCCCCAAAAGCTTCTTGTAGGTATGCTCATCTACTTCTTGCTTCATTGGTGCCTACACAAACTACTTCCAATTCCTGGATTTTCCCACACTGCAAACTTTTGCTCATAACAGCCCACAACCTGCAACACTTGTTAGCCTGCTCTTATACCACTTGATCTGATCCCGTGTGCGAGCCCGGAAAGTCATGGAACCCACTCAAAACAATCGAGACCAATATGATCTTTTTCTGAAGTTAGTGCAAGTGAACATGAGCATAATATAAGTGTGTAACATAGAATCATCCACATGAAAATGAAAAATCATTCAAGCACACTAGGGACACGATTTGATTATGGAATTCACCAGATCTCCGGGCCTACTCCAAAATAGAGTGACCAATCCATTGCAAAGATGCACAAATACATAAGATACATCACAACGGATTCACCTGCAGAGTCTTCATCATTTGTTCATCTCTATCGCCGCACCATAACTGCCTCTGAGGGGTCACATAAGTGCACAAGCTATAGGACTCAATCGAATACTGCAGAAATCAAGCAAGCAAATGCCTACCTCCTTTGTCTCGAGAAGTTTCCAAACTTGGACATGAAGATATTTTCCCAATGTAGCCAATCACACTCTTTAAACTGACTCTACTAGCCACGAACCTCGAGTGGATCAAAGACTTGCATAATGTTGCAAATCGCACTCTTTCAACTGACTCTACGAGACACGAACCTCGAGCTACGCCACACGATCTTCTGTAGGATAGTCTTAATAGATGAAAATATGTTTGCATGACAAGTGCATCAATAAAACCAAACCCACACTCTTACCAACCAATCCCTTCACCTTTTTCCTTCGGGATGAGAGTGTAGATGGTCGCTACTTGCCTTCAAATGCAAATTGAAATGTTGCCTCCTCGAACTAACTCTGCTTCTTTGTCTCCTATGCTGGATCACCTTCGAGCATGATGGAACCATGCTTTCTCTCTGAGCTAGAACTACAAGGTTGGAGCCTCTCCATGAGCTTCTCCAATGGAGACCCCCAATGGGGCCTCTCAGATGCTTGCTTCCTCTATGGGCTACATCTCTCCAAACTTGAGCTCCCTTCAAATGCACATGACAAGTGCTTAAATAGGAGAAGCTACTCTTGGTGGCATGATACATGTGATTCTCCAAATTGGGATTAGTTACAAATTGGTTTGGCTTTTAAGAACATAAACTAAAAATATGGTTCATGCCCACTTGCCCATGGGTTTTCACATTTAGTTACTTCCCCATAATGACATTTACAAAATCCAACAATAAAACATTACATAACAAAATCCCTTTTTTAAATAGCATGTTGGTTTTTCAACCATAAACCAACTTGTTACAACTTCTTTACAAATATGGCATGTTTGTTTTTGGTTACAACCATGCATTAACTTCATAACAACTCAAGGAATAAAATAAATGAGTAATATGTGAGTAATTTTTCCACTCACTTCAACTATTAATCATTTTACAATTTCTCATGAGTAAATGCATGAATGTCCTAAAACTCATTTCACGCACAAATGCATGCATGCTAGTCATCATGCCACTTCATCATGCCATGTCATCATTCCACATCATCATGCCATGTCAGCATGTCATGTCACCATGCCACATCACCATGCAATATCAACATGCTATGTCATCATGCCACATCACCATGCCATGTCATCATGCCACATCATCATGACACATTATCATGCCATGTCATTAGAATGTTCTTTTTGACTACCACGTGGCAACTTGAGGGAGTGCCACATGGCACTTCAGCCAAAATTTTCCCTGTTGGGGCCAAACTTCAAAACGCATAATCTTTTGCATCCAGAGTCCGTTTGACACGCCATTTGCACCGTTGGAATCGGCTTGATGAGCTCTTCGACATGGTACTATTTTTGTCGCAATATGATGATTTTGAAAATTGGCCTTTTTAGATCCTCCTGGATCATTCCTCCCCACTAGGAAGGCTTTTGGTCCCCAAAAGCTTCTTGCAGGTATGCTCATCTACTTCTTGCTTCATTGGCACCTACACAAACTGCTTCCAATTCCTGGATTTTCACACACTGCAAAATTTTTCTCATAACAGTCCACAACCTACAACACTTGTTAGCCTGCTCTGATACCACTTGATCTGATCCCGGGGGCGAGCCCGGAAAGTCATGGAACCTGCTCGAAACAATCGGGACCAATAGGATCTTTTTTCTGAAGTTAGTGCAAGTGAACATGAGCATAATATAAGTGTGTAACATAGAATCATCCACATGAAAATGAAAAATCATTCAAGCACATTAGGGACATGATTTGATTACGGAGTTCACTAGATCTCCGGGCCTACTCCAAAATAGAGTGACCAATCCATTGCAAAGATGCACAAATACATAAGATACATCACAACGAATTCACCTGCAGAGTCTTCATCATCTGTTCATCTCTACCGCCGCACCATAACTGCCTCTGATGGGTCACATAAGTGCACAAGCTATAGGACTCAATCGAAGACTGCAGAAATCAAGCAAGCAAATGCCTGCCTCCTTTGTCTCGAGAAGTTTCCAAACTTGGACATGAAGATATTTTCCCAATGTAGCCAATCACACTCTTTCAACTGACTCTACGAGCCATGAAGCTCGAGCTACGCCACACGATCTTCTGCAGGATAGTCTCAATAGAGGACAATACGTTTGCATGAAAAGTGCATCAATAAAACCAAATTCACACTCTTACCAACCAATCCCTTCACCTTTGTCCTTCAGGATGAGAGTGTAGATGGTCGCTACTTGCCTTCAAATGCAAATTGAAATGTTGCCTCCTCGAACTGACTCTGCTTCTTTGTCTCCTACACTGGATCACCTTCGGACATGATGGATCCATGCTTGCTCTCTGAGCTGGAACTACAAGGTTGGAGCCACTCCATGAGCTTCTCCAATGGAGACCCCCAATGGGGCCTCTCAGATGCTTGCTTCCTCTATGGGCTACATCTCTCCAAACTTGAGCTCCCTTCAAATGCACATGACATGTGCTTAAATAGGAGAATCTATTGTTGGTAGCATGATACATGTGATTATCCAAATTGGGATTAGTTACAAATTGGTTTGGATTTTAAGAACATAAGCCAAAAATATGGTTCATGCCCACATGCCCATGGGTTTTCACATTTAGTTACTTCCCCATAATGACATTTACAAAATTCAACAATAATCCATTACATTAAAAAATCCACATTAAAAAATCCATTTTTTAAATAGCATGTTGGTTTTTCAACCATAAACCAACTTGTTACAACTTCTTTACAAATATGGCATGTTTTTTTTTTTGTTACAACCATGCATTAACTTCATAACAACTCAAGGAATAAAATAAATGAGTAATATGTGAGTAATTTTTCCACTCACTTCAAATATTAATCATTTTACAATTTCTCATGAGTAAATGCATGAATGTCCTAAAACTCATTTCATGCACAAATTCATGCATGCTAGTCATCATGCCACTTCATCATGCCATGTCATCATTCCACATCATCATGCCATGTCAGCATGTCATGTCACCATGCCACATCACCATGCAATATCAACATTCTATGTCATCATGCCACATCACCATGCCATGTCATCATGCCACATCATCATGACACATTATCATGCCATGTCATTAGAATGCACTTTTTGACTACCACATGGCAACTTGAGGGAGTGCCACGTGGCACTTCAACCAAAATTTTCCCTGTTGGGGCCAAACTTAAAAACGCAATATCTTTTGCATCCGGAGTCCGTTCGACACGCCGTTTGCACCGTTGGAATCGGCTTGATGAGCTCTTTGACATGGTACTATTTTTTTTGCAATATGATGATTTTGAAAATTGGCCTTTATAGATCCTCTCGGATCATATAATGTGCATTTGTTATTTTATGTACAAAAGGGTACTCAATCGTCAGAGATAAAATAGTAAAAGAGACACATGGTGCAAGTAAGCATTTCCTGGAGACACACCGAGATTGCGCAAAAACAAAATAAAAGATTTGTATTATATTTAGAAGACATCATTACAATATAGAAAAATTGGAGCTTCGAAGCTTATATTACATTAGGCCATAGATGGCATACAAAATAGAACCCGAGATGAAAAAAATTGAAGAAGAATCAGTCCCTTGATGCACAAAATGTGAGTCGATGAAAGTTGAATAAGACTCACTGAAATAACTCAAAGTCTATGTCTTCATAATAACTTCTAGGAGCTATGAAAGATGCAGTTCCAAATCCATTGAAGTTGACTTGACGAATTGTTGTGATTGCACTAAAGTAAAAATATCTAGAGTGGAAGATGACGAATTGACAGAAGTTTTCTCATTGCGTATATGGTTTAGGAGTTCAAAATTTTGTTGTTCCTTCCACTCCATGAGATCAACCACTTACACAAATTGGACACCTTCTTTGCATCATCCTAGTTGAACTGATATTGATGGTACTAATGCATGAACTTACTCTCCTTAAACTGAGACTGCATACTCTCTTATCCACTCTCAATCATCCAAATTCTGATTGTTGCTACAAAAATATTGAACAAAGAATGTAAAGAGAATTTTTGAATATCTGGAAGAAATAAGGCATGGTTATTATAGAAGGAAAATTCAAACATGAAAAATCCAAGGCAATCTAGACAGAGAATGAACCAGGGTGATGAATCAAGAAAATATGTATCCAACTTATAGAATTGGAAAGTGGTTCTCCACACACTTGAATAATTAACGGTGGAGATGTTGAGGTTGATGCATTTGTGTGGTGTGTAATCCAAAGAGATCATAAATACATCAAAATTTAATGCATGGATTGATGAATATTGGAAAAAGGAAAAAAAAATCTAGTTCATGGGGCCCACTCGAAGGGATGATGTTGTTTGAAATCCCTAGTACGAAAGTATTACATGGACATTTTCGCATAAGATATCGTTCTTATCACGCACAATAATGGATGGAAATATGTGTCACCACAGGCTAAGTTTATCACATGCAGTAATCCTCCTCGCTTGGAAAAAATCCAAGACAATACCTCATACATACCACATTAATGAAGATGTAGACAGTATTAGGAAGTGAAAATAGTGGTGATGAGGAAGAATGACAGAGTTCAGTGTATCTAATGCAGAGATGGATTATCTATGACCTGGAACCCCAAAAATAGGACATGGATAAAATAATGAGCATGAATCTAGAGGAAGTTAATAACAAAGAGAATCCCTTTTCCATGGATGTCAAAGGAGGAGAATAAAACATAAGGAAATAAAATGATAGAATGAAAGAAAATAAAATATGGACTTGCGCAAAAGAACAGAAAAAAGAATCAAAGGCATAATCACATGAGGAGCCTTTTGCACACAAAGGAATATCTCAAGTTAAGGGGGAGCTTATGTTAAGTTTGAGTAATAGTAAGTTGGTGTTGAAATCAATGCCAAAGGGGGATATTTTTCAACCCTTTATTTTTTCATTGATGTCAAAGGATAAAATGTTGAACGTTTGTGTCATCACCAACATCAAAGATGAATGAATAGCATGAATACTTCCTCACAGAAATCCAGTTTGAAGAAATACATAGAATAAAATGTGGAAGTCCAAAAACTGCAAAGATCCAATTATGACATGGATCATATGTGCACACATAACAAATTTGAAGAAGAATGCAAAAGTTTAGGATGTGCAGAATACCACTGACATATGAAATTGTGTGAAAATCCAACAAATCAAGTGGAATATGTGTGCTAAACCCCACAAAGTTGAATTTCAATAAGTGGCACATCGACGTAGAAGGTAACTTGATAAAGACACAGACAAGTTAGGTAATCACCAAGGTTAAGCACCTTCAATGAGTAGACACGTCTCTTGAGTTAGAAAGAGTATAAATAAGCAAGATATGGATGTGTTGAAGTAAGCTTCAAAAAATAAAACTTGAAGATAATTTGTTTTGGAACAAGCTTCAATTTATTGGGGTATCAATGACTTGTTGATTACAGAAGGATTTTTTATGCAGTAGATCCAAATTGCACCGATCAACAGAGGATTAATAACAAGCATAACACAAAGTAGAAGGATATTCAGATATAGGATATACAATTTTTTTACTTAGTAAATAATGCAGACCACAAATATGCATAAGTAACTGAGTTTGGAATGCCGAAAAAACCAGAAATGCAGATCACAGACTTTGAAAGTAAGTCAATGTTCACATATATCTAAATATTATGTGATGCAGATCGTAGTTATTATCACACATTGAAGATAAGGAAGCTGGTTGTTTTGACGCAGATAATCATGGGTAAGACACAGACCAGAAGATCTACAATAGTTATGGTTTTGTGAATATGCGCATTGGAGATAAGGTAACTTGTATACTCCAGTTATTTGATACACACTTATTTCTTATCAGGCATGTAGAAAGGGTCAAGGATTAGGGAGTTGGATCTTACTTCTAATGGGTGCTGGTAAAAATTCCCATGGAGGCAGAATGGGGCAAGGAAGAGGGAGTTGTAGCTTCATTCAATTCATAGCTGGTAAAACATTCAAGGAGTGGGTGCTTCCTTCTAGTGGTAACTAGTAAAAAATTAAAGGTTTGGATTCTCCTTCCAGATAGATCTGGTAAATATAAGTTGAGAGTTGGTGCTATCATTTAGTGATAGATGAAGAAACAATTGGAGATTACAATATTCCACAGGTTGGTGCCTGATTTCTACAAGTAGTATATTGCACATATACATAGACATTTGTTGAGGTTGGTTCTTGAAGTTCATGAGTTGGTGCTTTCATAGATCGAGATCTTTATAGGTCGGTGCCTATAACCAATAGGTTGTTGCTTGTGGATGCATTTGGTGACTGAAATGTGTTGGTGCTCATGTTTGGATATTGTACTCTCCAATTGATGTAATAATTCATTTTATCTATAGATATATATATAATTATTCAGTTCTTATGCACAATTATGTATATTACTATTTCAGTTGAAAAGATTTAAGTGGTTAAAACTGTTTAATTCTGAAATAATTTGAAATCTGTGCTATATATTGATTCACCCTCCTCTTAGTATATAAGATAAATAACCCATGTTGCATTTTTCATCACCCTAGTTCATTCTCTATCTAGATTGTTCTAATTTTTTATATTTTATTCTTCAATCAATGTGTCTTTCTACTTTCATAGATTCAATAACTCAATTGATATCCTTCATTCAACACTTCACAACATGAATAATTTAGAAGGATCATAGTGGACATGGGAGTTTGGAAATATCAGATGAAATAGTTTGAGTTCATGCATTGTTACTAGCAATCACAGGTCAATCAAAGCACTACAGAGAATTTTCCTAGTTTGAGTAAGAGACTTGATCTCTTGGAGCGGAAATAAAAACAAACTATTGATCTTCTGAACCTGATTTAGAATGAAAAATATATTGTCAACCCCTCTTCTTCTAATCTACATCTTTATCCACTAATGTAAACTGCAAAGTTCATTGAGTCATCTTCAATATATTTAGATTTTTTTCTTTCATAACATTTGTCAATCATGATGTGGATTTATATCTTAAGCTACGACTTTGAATAGAATTCATTTTAGTTTTGTTCAATTCGACTCTCATTGTTGTCTTCAAGCATCAGCATGTTGTCTTTTGTACTATTTTGTACACCATTTGTGGCTTGCACAAAATTTTATGCAGCATGAGATTCATATATCCATCGTGTATCTTGTAATGACATCATCTAAATATAACACAAATCTCAAATTTTTTTTGTGCAATCCTTGTGTGTGTTCAAACAGTGCTTTTCTTTTATTGTTTCATGTATGATATTCCAAAATATTTTTACATATAAATAAATAGATGCACATCACATTAATCAGATAACCAACTTCAAATTCTTTCTACCTGAAACATTTCACTAACTCATCCCTTGAATTCCTAATGAATGTCATTTTGAATTCAAGGATCTTACTTAACCTTTTTAATGTTCAACAATATGGGAAACGCATTAGAGGAAATTTCAATTTAAAATGGGCCTTCCAAAAAAAATCCAAATTCCATGTCATCATGTATTAGCCAATCAAAACCCTTTAAAATTCAAAAAGGGAGCACCTCTTAAACAATTTTTTATTATAAATTTGGGGATAGGTATCATAAATAAAACTACTTTTTTTGTTCGTATTTTCGACATATCTCCCTGTGCTTTTACTAAAATTTCGATCGAGAGAGCTTGTTGGATGCGTAATTAAATTCCACATCCAATGAGTACCCACTCAGCATACTTTTACGGGCCCCTCTACCCCAAAACCAAGAAATACCTGGAAAAAAGTGATGATGATGTCATCATCACGTTTTTTCAGGTATTTCTTATTTTTGGGGTAGTGAAGCCCGTAAAACGTATTTCGAGTGGGTACTCGTTGGATGCAAAATTAAATTCCACATCCAACAAGCTCTCCCAATCGAAATTTGAGTAAAAACACAGGGAGATATGTCGAAAATACGAACAAAAAATAGTTTTTTCTTTTCTTCCTCCAAAATTAATAAATATTATTTTATTATTTTAACTATTATTTTATTAATTTTTCTTAGGAGGCCCATTTTGAGTTGAAATTTCCTCTAATATATTACTTGTTGTTTCAACAATATTGTCATGTGACATTTTATTGACCCATTTCTTGATGTGCATAATTTTCGTTTGACTTTGTATGGGACACCTTTCCTTTTCTCTCCATACTTTCTTCTTAGTGTTACATGAAACTGCTCTTCTTGGTTGCTTCACTTTTCTAGAACAATTTTAAGACTTATGTCCAAATATGTCACACATATAACACCTTATAGTATGACAGTATTTTGCTACATGGCCAGTATAATTATATCTCAAACATCTCATTGTATGAATCTTATTTTTGTAACTGGAAGTGTTATAGCTGATGTTACCACACTTGGTAGATCACACTTTTATGGCCTCCCATGTCCCTCTGCAAGATCTTTGGACCCCCCTTTCTCGAAATATACTTCGATGATCGAAGAAATCCATTAAAAAACACCCATTTATTTCCATACGTGATTTTTAACCTAAAATCCGAGTGTACACGCAAGTTTTTCATTGTAGCCCATGTACATCGAGAAATGTGCACAAAAAAAAAGTATTTGTATTTTTCCTCAATGAGTCCTAAATAACTTGACTCTTTCCCTTCCATATGCCTGAAAACGCTCTGAATCGACCCTTCGTTACCTATTGAAGGGATATATATTGAGCCTCTTAGATACATTTGAGGGGGGGAACCTTAGAGGGCAAGGAAACTATAGTTCATTTTTGCCTCATTTTCTTATGCCTGAGTCTACATCCCTTTTTCCTTTTGAGCAAACATTGTTGCTCTTCCAAAGCTTTCCATTGCCTTGTAATCTTTCCATCGATATGGGGCTTGAAGTGGTGGAGGCCTAGGTGGAGGACTCGTTTTCTCAGTTTCAGCAAGGGGCTGACAAAGTTTGTCATTGTTATCTTTGTTCATTATTAATATAAATATCCATTTCTCATCCATTACATGTGTATGACTATGAATATTTTGATCCATGGATGTAGTTATATTTGATTATACATGTTGGATTTATATATTCTAGAGCATCCCTAACACTTTAATGTATATCATGCTTGTCTTGTTTGCTGTTGTTGAGGATGAATTGTAGATACAAGCATGTTGAAAAATCTCAACGAGGATCTACTACAACTGTCTAGAATAAGGTATGTTCTGTATCCCTTAGTGTTAGCGGCATTTGTTTCTATTACATATTGAAGTGGATTGATTTTTGGTGCCATTCAGTATGTTGTGGTCTACACTAGGCCATAGGAAGTTTCTCTTCGTAACAGAATTGGCAACTCTAGTGGGGAGGTTCCTTGTTTTTATTTGGGGTTTAGGTGCATGATGTGCTTGACTTTCTCTCTGTTTCTCCCCATTTCTGTGTCACATTTAGTAGTATGTTCATCCATTGAAACTCCCCTAGAGTGGTTTGAACCTTGTCCTCCTTTTTACCACTTTATTTATTGTATACGCGGGTCAGAGTATGTGCAATCGTGTATATACGCAAGTTGTCCTCTACCTAGTAGCGTACATACATTACTGTTATTTGAACAGCCACGTACATCCTCCCTTTTGGTTGAGTTTTTGATGTGAGAATTTGTTGGGTGGGTTGTGAGTGCGGTTGGGTCTTCCTTGGTACTAATGTTGTCTGTTGACTGCTTCTTTTGTGACCAGAGACCCTTTTTTCATTGATTTTTCTTTGAAAGTACTTCTATTCATTTATCTCTTTTTTTCTTTTGACATTAGTGCATTAGTTTTTTTGTCTTGGTGTCTTTCTTGTCTTGTGTTTGATTTTTTCTGCAGATATTAATATTTTTAATGACTTTTATTGCATTTTCATTCTTTTATATTGAAAATACAAAATAATCATATAGTTGCATTCTTACTTGCATCTAACATATGGATTTAAGGAGGTACCTGCATTGGATTGCATGGATGAGAGTTATGTTTAGGCTTTCATATCGTAAGGATTGCATTGGAATTTGGAAAGGAATTATTTTTTGTGCATTTCATGTAGTAGCATACCCCTTTCTTCATATTTAAAAACAAAATTGCACTTGGCATTGTTTGTTAGGTGTGCATATTTACTTCACAACTGAGTCATAACTTCACTATTTGCACAACCATTTGCTTTGAGTAATCACATCCTTAAAATCAACGCTTAATTTAAAATGAATTACACTTTTTATTTGATAGTGGTGTATCAACAAGCTTAGGTTTTAGAGTCTTGGAATAGGTTGTTGTGAGTAAATTTCTCCAAGACTACTAAAAAAAACAAGTAGGTGTCTGTCTAGGTGAGAGAGTGAAATACTTGTTATAATTAGTGTTCTCGGGAGGCTCCTCTTACACAAGAGTTAAGAACTAGGAAACATACACGTTTGTGGTGGGGATATCCCCTTGCCACTCTATGTGCAACGTCGGATATACTTACAGGATATTATTTGTATCTAGAGGATTTTGAGGTACCTTTGGTGCTTTCGAGCTTTGAGCTTTGTTACCCTTCCCATACCGTAGATCCCTCCTACAATTTTATGTTTGAGAATTGGTCATATTATGGTGACCTTAGTTTCCTTACCTAGGTATCACAGAGGGTACCTACGGAGGTTATTCTATGACTCATGTCCTAGCTAGGTAGAGGTTAAACAACACATTTTCTTTACATGTTGAAGGTAAGGTCCACTATAATTGGTTACACACCTTCGCTTGTACTGTATGTTAGTTTCAATCCTCTCCTAGGAGAGACATACCTGCTACATATGGGAGCCCATTTATCCTCCCTCTTTTCTTGCTTGCACTTGGATTATATTTTCTTAGGAGTATGCTCTTTTTGCGCTAGTTGTATTTAGGGATTGTGGTTACTTAAATATATTTATGTTTTCTTGAGTTTGGTTCCTTTTATGTTTGGCATGCCTGATATCACTACTAGAATCCTGTCACCCGCTCCAGGTCCTAGTGCGGACCCAGGTGTTGGACCGGGGGGCAACATGTTAGATTTTTATCATTCAAGTTAGCATTATGATCTTAGGATATTTTAACTAAGAGAATAACATGCACAACAATAAAACACAAGAGATAAGAGACACAAATATTTTCCTCGGGGAAACCATAAAGGAGAAAACCCCACAACTTCCTCAAAGATAGAATCAGCACCAAAAGTAAAACCTGAAAACATAAAGATGATCTCTGGACAGCTGTAGTCTCTCTCTCTGATCCCAGCAACTTCTCTCTTACTCCTACGCTCCAATGAGTGAGTGCGCGTGTGATAAATAGAGAGGCTCACTCTCTATTTATATTCTTTAGTTCACTTGAAACCCACTCCAACATGTCGGCCTAAATTAATAATTACTTACTAGAGCTGACATCTCTAGGAGTGTCTAATAACCCTAGTGCCCCACAACTTGTAGGGACTTTGCCTCCTCCAACCAACAAGGAGGCTTATCCTTAACACAATGGTGGCGACTATTGCCCTGACTTACAATGACTCACCTAGGATTGACTTCTCTAGGATAGTCTAATAACCATAGGGCCCCACAACTGCGGGGACTTTAACCCTTGACCAATAGGAGGGTTACCCACAATGACCTGACATGACTTGTTACATTATAGAAACACCCGATAGGAACATCAGGGCTTGACATGACTCAAATACATTACAGACACATCCCGAAATAAACATCGAGGTATAATACATAAGATATACAGATGAATACATTCTAAAGTTACAAATACATCAACACTCCCTCTTAACTAGGAAGCTATTCTCTTGACACAAATTATCAGCACAAGTCTTCTTCTCTGTGTCATCTGAGTCATCGTCAAGATCTCGTCATCTTCATCTTCAAGTCATCTTCATCTTCAAGTCCTCTTCATCTTCAATTCATATTCATCTTCAAGCCCTCTTCATCTTCAAGTCATCTTTCATTATCAGATCTGGATCATCACTCAATCTGGATCATCATCACTAGATCTGGATCATCATCACTGGATCTGGATCATTATCACTAGATCTGGATCATCACTCAATCTGGATCAGCACTGGATTTGGATCATCACTCGATTTGGATGATCACTAGACATCATCACTGGATCTAGATCATCACTTGATCTAGATCATCACTAGAAATCATCACTCAATCCAGATCATCACTGTTGAGTCATTATCACTAGATTTAGATCCTCAATCGATCTATATCAGTAACACAGGTGCTATCTCATGATTCTTCTCATCACAAGAAGTTCTACAGAGCCATCCATTTTTCATGCAAGTTGTAGGCCTAGCCTCCATGTAGGTATTTATCGTCACTTATATCTGACCCTAAGTCAAAATGGTCCGTCCAGCACTTACATCTGACCTTGACTCATTAGAAAGGCATGCCCAACACTCACATCTGACCATGAGAGGAGCTTAATCCCCTCACCATGTCAGAATGACCCAGCCCATACATCTGACCATGGAAGGAACATCATCCTCTCCCATGTCAGAATGGCCCAATCCTTACATCTGACCTACTCGTTAGAATGGCCCAACACTTATATCTAACCTACTCATTAGAATGGCCTAGTGCTTCTATCTAACCTACTCATTAGGATGTCCCAGCACTTATATCTAACCTACTCATCAGAATGGCATGCACTCACATCTGATCTTGTAGGAACCGGTCCTACAGTCACATCAGAATGTCCCCTGGTCCCAGAATGAGCTACCTGGTAACTGATGAGGTGCCTCCATTCTCCCATAGAATGGCATCAGCCCTTATATCTTATCAAGTGGGAACCAATCCCTCAATCACATCAGAATGGCCATGCGCTCACATCTAATCATGTAATACTACATCTTATAGTCATTTCAGAAAGGCCCTCGGTCCCAAACCAAGTATTCCTGGTAACTGACCAGGCACCTCCATTCCAAGAATGGAAACATCCCTTACATATGATCATGTAGGAACCAATCCTACAGTCATATCAGAATGGCTCAGCACTCATATCTGACATGGAAGGAACCAATCCTCTCACCATGACAAAATGGCTCAGCCCTTACATCTGACCATGGAAGGAACCAATCCTCTCACCATGACAAAATGGCTCAGCCCTTACATCTGACCATGGAAGGAACCAATCCTCTCACCATGTCAGAATGTCTCTCGGTCTCATCATTTCCCCTTGGAGGAAACCTCGATCTGGAGAACACCAAGCTTCTCGCTGAAGTACTCAAACTTCACCCTAGCCAATGGCTTCATCAACACATCAGCTATATTTTCCTCCATTGCAACATACTGGAGCTTCACTGCTCCCCTCTGCATTATATCCCTAATATAGTGATACTTGATCTTGATATGCTTTGACTTGTCATGGAACATCGGGTTCTTCGAAAAATTCACACAACTCTGGTTGTCGTAATATATACAAGTAGCATCCAACTGGAGATCAAATAAATCAGACAGTAGCTTCCTTAGCCATACTGCCTCACAACTAGCTAAACAAGCTGCGACATACTCTACTTGAGCTGTACTTAGTGCCACACAGGATTGCTCCCTGCTAAACCAAGAGATCACACTTGATCCCATACTGAAGCAACCCCCTGAAGTGCTCTTCCTATCGATGGCACTTCCTACCCAATCTAAATCAACATAACCCTCTAGTTTAATATTTTGATTCATATCATACTTGAGCCCATACTCAACTGTACCCTTTGCAACCATCAAGTGAACATGTCTCAATGTGTTCACAGCAAAGCAAATATCGGGTCTTGTATCTGTCAGGTACATCAATGAACAAATCATCTGACAATACATCGTGGCATCAACCGTCTCTGATGAAGCATCACTCAATAGCTTCATGTTTGATGCCATAGGTGTGGTCATGGCCTTGCATTCCATCATCCTGAACCTCTTCAGGATCTCTACTGCATACTTCCATTGTCTAAGGAAGATTCCAACTGCATTCTACCACGCCTCCATGCCTAGAAAATAGTGCATCGACACATAACAGGAACATCACTAGCCTTCTGCCTTCAACCTTGAAGCAAAGGTTGGAATCCACTTTACTCTCAGTAAAGGCTAGAGTCATCAGTAATGTATCCATCCTGTCATACCATGTCGAACCTCAGGATCTTCTGCAGTCACTCCCTCTGAAGAGAAGCATCATACTCCCTCTATCTTTCATACTCTATGCACTGAAACATTCTGTACCGGAGTGATAAGTAGCTTCCTCTGCTACTAATATTCTATGTATCCATCTAGGATCATTGGATACCAAGATCATCTATCTTGAACTTTTTCAAAATTTCTTCTCCCACCCATCTATGAGGTTGTCATCCTCTATAGACTTTCATCTTCAACCTTGTAGAAAAGGTTCAAAACTTCATCAAGCTCAAAATGTACGTGTTATCTCATGGGTGTCTTCTGAGCTCATACAAGGCCTTATTTCATTTGCACACATGATTCTTCCTGTCATGTGTATTTCTAGTGGCTGCAAATCTCTTCATATTCTATGCCTCGTGCTATGATTCTTTCCTTGTATCCCATGATGTTTCCATCTACTGCATGATGGAACTACGACCTTATCTTCAAGTATCAATACTGGAACCTAGACATCATTCTTCTTGAACTGGTCTTCCCTTTCTTCTTGGTTACTTCTTCATGACTCGAAGGTTCTGTGTTAATGATGTCATTGCATTCATCATATTATTCTTCATATTGAACTGTCTTCACTTGTTCTTCAGAACAAGTCTCATCCTTCTTTGCTTGTAGGCAATTTTACCTAATCTTTCCTACAAGTCAAATGCATTAGTTGTATGGTTAGAAACATTTCATAAGGTATATTCATAATGAAAAATTCTTATGCATAAATATATGATCATGCAACTATTTTATCCAATACAACATCCATCCATATCTCATGGAAACTTTCTAGATGCCTTCCATCTCTACTAGGACAACATTGAGATTGTGCACTAATCCAATATGTCGGCAAAGAGGTTTCATTCTAGATAAGTAGCAATGGAGAGTTGTATAGCACCATGAGCTACTTACCCATCACATGTATATTAGTAGTATACTGTCATTAATGCAATCATTCTATCATGCATAATATATTAACTGAATATAAACAAATGCATAACAAAACAATAACATGAAATGACAATTGAATACTTATCTTTATTTGTTTTGTGGGTAGACTCCTTCTTGAGCCTTCAACTTCATCGTCTTCTTCATTCATAATAGCATCGTTTCTTATCCAAATGATAAGGTGGATAAGATGTTCTTCAAGAGTTGAGTTCTTCATATTCCTCATTGCTTGAGGGATCTTCTTTGGATGGTGAGAGCTTGATATTCAGTTGCTCCCATCTTATTTATTATTAATTGATCTTCTTCTTCTGTGTGCTCTTCCCAAATTCTGTTGAAAGTAATCCCTTCCTTCTAGGACACATTATTTGAATGAATGAATCCCATGATCCTAGGAATCCATTCAAGGTGGTTATCACCACTTCTGCATTCTCCACTTCTTCTTTTACCGCTTCAAGTTGTTCTTTGATTTGAGAGACCCTTGTAAAGTATGACTGTATGGTCTCTACATTCTGGATCTTCACATTCTTCAACCGGTTTCTCAAAGTAATATTCTAATTTATGTTCTTCCCTAAAATAGCTTGGTCAAGGAATCAAACATATTCGATGTCTTTAGGGAAGACACTTGTGGTACAATGTGATCCGTGATTGAATCAACAATGATCTTCTTGGCCTTGACCAAGTTCTTTTGGTGTAAAGCTTTTAGCCTCATCTCCCTCTGGAACTGGAACCTCTCTACTCATGTAGGTGTCCAATTCATTTTCTTCAGAGAGATAAAATACTTTCATGCTTGTAAGTTTTCAACTTCACCAATATTATCATCACGCTGATGTGATATATCACTTTTAAATGAGAACCTCAAATGAAATTAGCAAAATATTAGATCTTACCGATTTGAGGTGTCTATCCTGGTTTCGGAGCTGGCTGATCTAGGGTTTGTCAGAGAAACCCTAATTTTCAAAACTTGGAATCTTTCAGATCTAATTGGATAGAAATATATATCTCTTCAATTTGAGCTGTCCAATGTACTCCTTTTCTAAAAACAGTGGAGGGAAGCTCCTGGAACAGGAAGCCCTAGTTTTCCAATTTCTTTAGTAGAAATGCCTATTACTGTTTCTATGGTATCTCCACAATTAATACTCCTCTATGTCTAAAACGTAGCACTACAGTATCCACGTATTTCCCTATTTCAAAACCATAGGCTTCATTAGAATTGGTTTCACCAATTGGAACTTATGATCATTTTCCCAAGGTGACCTCTTACAGGACTGTTCAGAATAGCAAAGTTGTACGGACTTCCACGTGTCACTGGTTCATCTTCTGAGTCTTAAACTCATACCATAGAAATTAAATTCTATGCCCTTTGTATAACATCTTCAGAAATTTAATTTGAACCTTTGTAGCCCAAGATATAGCAATTCTCCCCAGGTGTCCATTTTAGGGATGAATCCTCAAAGAGGTTGGAACCCTAACTTGGAGGGATCATATCTCCCAGAATATAGTGAATCGGTGGCTGAAGTTTGGACACAATGTAAATATGGATTTTATATTCATCTACGGAAATTTTCAACTCCTGTTCCTTCACCAATCCTGAGATATAGAAAATGTACCAAAACTTATCAGTGTAAGTATTTTTGGGTTTTTCTAGCTCGGGGTCAAACTAGGGTTTGACTTTATTGGAGTTATACCCAACCAAAAATATTGATCCAGGTCTCTAAAATTCGATTTTGATGAGGAGAGAAATCCTATGCCAGGCTCACTCAAAAATTCCTCTTCTGTAAGAAGCCCTAATTTCTCACACCAAAAAATGAAAATGCTCGGAATTGAATTCCGCTTCGACAGAAAGATGTGCCCTTCAATGGAGAGTCAGCCTAGCATACTTTTGCTGATGGATTGTGGAGAGAGACCCAAAAAGTAAGAATCCCTTGCTTCTATAGCTACACAATTTCTTCTTCTTAGGTTAGCTTTGATACCATGTTAGATTTTTATCATTCAAGCTAGCATTATGATCTTAGGATCTTTTAACTGAGAGAATAACATGCACAGCAATAAAACACAAGAGACAAGAGACACAAAGATTTTCCTCGAGGAAACCATAAAGGAGAAAACCCTACAACTTCCTCAGAGTTAGAATCAGCACCAAAAGTAAAACCCGAAAACATAAAGATGATATCCCGACAGCAGTAGTCTCTCTCTTTGATCCCATCAACTTCTCTCTCACTCATGCGCCCTAATGACTGAGTGTGTGTGTGATAAATAGAGAGGCTCACTCTCTATTTATATTCTTTCGTTCACTTGAAACCCATTCCATTATGTTGGCCTCACTTAATAATTACTTACTAGAGCCAACATCTCTAGGAGTGTCTAATAACCCTAGTGCCCCACAACTTGTGGGGACTTTGCCTCCGCCAACCAATAAGGAGGTTTATCCTTAACGCAATGGTGGGGACTATTGCCCCGACTTACAATGACTCACCTAGGGTTGAATTCTCTAGGATAGTCTAATAACCCTGGGCCCCACAATTGCGAGGAATTTAACCCTTGACCAATAGGAGGGTTACCCACAATGACTTGATATGACTTGTTACATTATAAAAACTCCTAATAGGAACATCGAGGCATGACATGAATCAAATAAATTATAGACACATCTTGGAATAATCATGGTACAATACATAAGATATACGGATGAATAAATTCTGAAGTTACAAATACATCAACACAACACAACCCATTACCTTGGTCATAGATTTGGGAGTGGTCATATTCCACCCTCTACTCCATTTGTGGATGATTTTCACTCACTTCGCCCTATTTTAACACCATTTTTCATTCTCACGGGGGTGGTAGTGGATACGTGAACATTTGGTCTACATGTTACATTCCTTCTTATGTCCCACCATCCACCTCACTGTTTCCTTTGAATGTAGTTGTCATGATCAATCCTCCCTATATCCTATAGTTTGGACTCTTTACTGACTGTTTTCAGTTGTTTTGGACTAATATTGTTGTCATGTAGGGTCCATTTTTTGTACACTCTTGCTGAGGTATTGACCCATTTGTGCCTATTATAGGTATAATTTTGAACTGGAATATGGGATAGGATCACTTTTCTACTTACATTATGCATCGCCTTATGACCATGTCTCCTTAACTATAGGTACGAACCAACTTCGTAATGTTACAGAACCATCATACTACTACTAGAAGAGGAATTACGTAAGTGGTAGAGCCTTCCTATTTATGGGTACCCTAGTTAAATCCTTCTTTGTCATTTTCTACCCATGCTGAGATTTTCTCCCTTAGGTATGGGAGTCCCTTTGTAGTCATGCCATGTCTTTGAGAGAGAACCTCATATTCTATCTTGAACTTTATGTTGGTCATTTCCCGTACGGACTCCCATTTATATCAAGTTGTAATTGCATTATCATTCCCTTGCTTGCCTTATTGTGCTTTATGTCGGCTCCCCACTTTAGAGTTATAATCCATATAACCTGAGCTTGTATTAATCCTAGCCAAGCAAAGCCTTTTATATATCCTTTGTAGCTTGATTATCCGTTACCGGGAGGGGACCTTCCCCTGTGTGTCCTTATCCTGCAAATGCTTCTTTGCATTGAGCATAGGTATGTTCCATTGCTTGGAACTATTTTTATTTCCCGCGACACTCATCTCCTCCTAGTTATGTAATATAAGAACTTGTATTCTTTTTCAAGCTTACTAATCTGAAAAAGTCCAAAAAAAATAAAAAAACATAAAAATTCGAACGGGAAATGATATTACTTTGGCAGTTTTCGAGTCATGTTTCCTTCAAACATAGCACTGTATATTCCGTCCATCGGTTGGGTTATTAGTATGAATTTACAAGTTGTACTTGTTATTCTGATTTTTCTCCACCAATTGGTTATGCTTCTAGTCCCTATGGAGCCTCTGTCAATGCCTCCTGTGTCGCAGAGTTGTCTTGGTTTATATGTTGAGTCTATGCTTCCTGTCAGTCACCATATGCCTTATGCTCTTTCTTGAAGGAATTTTTATCTCGAGTCAGCCATTCCTCAGTTATATTTTATTTTCATGTCAGCCATTCCTGATACAATTACTGGTTTGTGTACATCTTGTTCATTCAATTTCTTCCAAATTATCCAGTGTTAGTGTGTACCTCGTGTTGGCTAAAGGGGGATTCCTTAATTCCCTCCTTCCAGCAGATTCCATTCAATTGAATTCAGATCATTTTTTCTAGAATAGGAGTCTAGATTCCATCGATTTCCTTGAGACTTGTAGTCATCAGTGGCATGTCCTCTCGCCATCAACAGTTTTGGGAATACATCAATTTCCCATGATCGATGGATTCTTTCAAGTGTTTAACCTCAACACATCTATTCACACTTGTTGTATTGCACTCTGTACCTTGATTCCCATTATCATTATCGGCGGGATATCTCGCGTCTATTAACTATATACATCAATGACCGATAATTAGATGATGCACCACCATGTTCGACCTCGAAACCTTTATTCACGTGATGGGACATGTACCAACAGCAGTTTGCGTAGAAGACCTCTGAGCTTGGTGGCATTCCACATATGTTACCTCCTTGATCATGCCAATATTCATGAGATATCAGCTCTCATGCCTAGATTCTAGTATATTAGCAGACATCTTCATCCATTATGGAGATCTTGTTCACTATATTATACATGGAGATTACCACATCATATGTCTATTATGCCTATTCATGTCTATTGTAATCTTATGTATCCGGGACTACTACACTGTATATTTGTAGTCACATGTTGAGATTTATCATTGTATTGTACCGATGAGTGGTTGGTTCTTCCACCTAGGTCTTCATTACTCCACTTATGGGATGGATATAATGTATTTCATCTATCATGTTACCCCTCTGACCTCACACATTAGGGGGCATCTATTATAGCTGATTTTACCACACTTGGTAGATCACACTTTTATGGCTTCCCATGTCCCTCTACAGAATATATGGAGCCCCCTTGCTCGAAATATACTTTGATGATCCAATAAATCCATTAAAAAACACTTGTTTATTTCCATAAGCGAGTTTTAACTTACAATCTATGTGTACATGCAAGTTGCTCCACTGTAGCTAGCGTACATCCAGAAATGTGCACAAAACAAAAAATATTTGGAGTTTTCCTCAATGAGTCTCAAATAACTTGACTCTTGGCCTTCCATATGCCTGGAAATGCTCCGACTCAACCCTTCATTGTCTATTGAAGCGCTATATATTGAGCCTCTTGGATACATTACAAGGGGAGAATCTTAGAGCGAAAGAAAACTATAGTTCATTGTTGTCTCATTTGCTTATGCTTGAGTCTACATCCCTTTATCCTTTTAAGCACACATTGCTACTCTTTTCAAGCTTGCGATTTACTTGTAATATTTCCATTGAGATGAAGGATTCAAGTGGTGGAGGCCCAGGTGGAGGACTCAGTTTCTCCATTTTGATGAGGTGTCAAAAGAGTTTGCCACTGTTATCTCTATTCATTATTAATAGAAATATTTGTTTCTCGTCCATTACATGTGTATGACTATGAATATTTTGATCCATGGATGTAGTTATATTTGATTAGATATGTTGGATTTATATATGCTAGAGTAGGCCTAACACTTAAACGTATATCATGCTTTTCTTGTTTGTTATTGTTGAGGGTGAATTGTAGGTACAAGCGTGTTGGAAAAGCTCAATGGCGATCTACTACAACCATCCAGAATAAGGTATGTTCCATATCCCTTAGTGTTAGCGGAATTTGTTTCTCTTCCATATTGAAGTGGATTAATTTCTGGTGTCATTCAATCTATTGTGGTCTACCCCAAGCCATAGGAAGTTTCTCTCTATAACAGGAAGTATTTTCATACCCGAGTTCAATTTGTTCGGTAGATATATTGAACTTCTTATGAGATGAATCTCGTTGCTTCAAGATAAAATATTCATTTTTTATGTAGATTCTGTCACATGTCCCTTCATAACCAAGACCTATTTTACTGTCTGGATACCCCTTGTTGCTCAATGTTTCATCCAAAATTGTTGATCTTTTGTTGAATTATGCTTGAGTTTATATGTCAAGGCACATTTCAACTCTTGTTTGATTTTTGCAAATCATTTCACTTTTAAGATTAGAAATATCCATTCCCTTTTGCACAAGTTGTTTTGTCACATGCCAAAAATTCATTTCTCTTCTGCCTCCTCCAAAGACTTTTTTAACACAAGATTATTCTCTTAAAGTATTTTTATTTTGATTTGTGCGCAATTCAAATGTTCTTCAAACTCATTTTATTTGTCGCTCATGTCTCTCTATTGTTTCTTGTATGACCTTGGTCTACTTGGCTTGTTCTTTTTCATTTTCCAACTGTTCCTTTAGTTCCTTGTTACTTTTTCTTGACCTATTTAATTCTTCTAATGAATTGGTTATCTCTCCTTCCCAATCAATCAATGCACTCTCTTCATATTTTTATTTGTAATTTTCTTATGTGTTACTTAATATCCCCTTTGCTTCATATTTTTATAAGGACACATAGATTCCATTATAGCAAATCTTATTTTCTGCATTTGTCTCAGATTTGGGAGTTCCGTCTATACTACTTGATTTATCCTTTGCTTTGGACTTTGGAGGTGGCATGTAAATTTGATTGTACAACCACTTTATTAATGGTTTTTATGTGCTTTCATGTGTCCCTTTAACTATTTCTTCTTTGATAAACACATAATCATTTCCATGTTCTGAGTTTTCATCTTGAATTAATGTCATAAACAACACTTCTCTTGAATTATCATGGCTATCCTCTTCCTCTAATGATATGTTGTCCTCCTTGGAATATAGACTCTTATTATTCTTTGGAAGTTTCTTATTTCTCTCTATTTTGTTGTGCTAATACACATTTCTTTGTTCTTGATAGTCTAATTCTTCATCACTTTCACTATATTTTTTTTCCTTAAAAGTACACTTAGAGGAAAAGTGGCCTATTCTACCACATTTAAAACATTTAAAGGGAAACCTACCTTTATACTTGTCGTGTCCCTTCTTAATCTTTCTCACAAAATTTGGTTGTTATTGTTTGATATGCTAGATGACTCCTTAGGTTCATGCTTGCTGCATTTTGGTTTTCTTGTGGCCTTAAAAGAAACTTATTTTCTGCAGCCATTTTATGTTTTAGTCCTCATTTCATACACTATGAGAATCCAGTGTAATAAATCCTTTGTTAGCTCATCCATATTAGTTATATCCTCTAAAACCAATATTTTTGAGTTAAAATTAGGTGGAACGGTTCTCAATATTTTCTACACGATTGACTCTTCTTCGATTGGTGCTCCCAATCCTGTGATGGAATTCACAATCTCGTCAACTTGGAGAAAGTAGGCTACAATATCCTCTTCTTCCTTCATTTGTTGTGTTTATAGTTGTGTTGAATAGGTTTAAAACTTGGCCTTATTAACTTCATCTCCCTCATAGATACTCTTCAACTTATCCCAAATCTCCTTAATGAAAGTGCATTGCATGATCTTAGTAAATTCAACATCTGCTAGCCCATAAAGTATTTCGTTTCTTTCTTTTTCATTGTACACACATAGTCCTATATCTGTAGGTTCAACTAGAGTTGTTTCAGGATTCATGTAGTGATTTATGACTGACTTCTAGATATCTACTCCAAGTGATTGTACATATACATCCATTCTTATTCTCAAAGGTGTAATTTGAGCCATCGAATCATGGTGCATGTTGGTGGATAGTCCTTCCTACTTGTTCATTTATGTGCAAGGATTAATCTTCCAGTTCTCAGATTGTTATTGAAGACACCTATCCTGATACCAATTGTTGGAATTATTATATACTGAGAGTGGGGTTGAATCCTTATAATGTGCAAATTATACTGTTTTGCACTTAAATACTTTTCTGCATAAAAATGATTACATATATGGGAGACACCAATCTCCAATTGTGAGCACCAACTCACTTAGGCACCAACCTAATTTGTAAGTATCAACTTGTTGATTACATGTACCAACCTGTAAATAACTCTATCTACACAAGCACTAACTTGTTGAACTTCAGGTACCAACTTGAACATATATCTATCCCTTTTATGCAAGGTCTAACTTGTAGTATTCAAGCACCAACCTATTGAAGACTGAGATCTTTGTTTGTTTTCTTCATGTGCAATTGAATGGAAGCACCAACTCCTAATTATATTTACCAACAATAACTAGGAGGAGGCTACAACCCCCTAATTGCTTTACCAGCTCCAATTGAAAGTAAGATATGACTCCCTGATTGTTTTACCAGCTCCAACTGGAAGTAAGATACGACTCCCTCACTATTTTCCTAGCACCAATCAGAAGGAAGTTGGGACTCCCTTTCCTTGTCCATTCCTTCCTCTCTGGTAAGAATATTTGTGTATCAAAAGAAAACTGAAATATGCAATTCCTTTATCTGTGATTTGTGACTTTTTCGATCTATGACTACTGTAGTTTATTTAATATTCATCTTAGCCTTCGGTTATCTATGTCGCAACAGTCTACTATCTATGAAAGTGTTTTATTTAATACTTTTGTCATTTGCAATATTCAAATATTGGTGATTCTGGAACACTCTATCACTTCTGCGATTGTGTGATCTGTGTACTCTATCACACATCCTTATACATGGTATCCTTCTTTTTTGTGCACTTCCTTCTATTCATCTTCATCATTTTTGTGTAGTTTGGCTCTACTCTATAAACTTATTCTATAATCAATGATCCATTGATACCCCAAGAATTATAAGTGTTAACCCAAAAATCCCCCACATAGCTCTCAATGGCCTACACCACCCAAGAACACCATCTCACAACACGCATTTCACTCCATAAGACCTTCCATTTGAACCCCACAACTCCAAAACAGCCCAAGGATGTAGAAAAGGGCTAAAAACCCCCAAAAAGAGCCCAAGATAACCCCCCATGAGCTAACGCCCTAAAAAAGGGGCTAAAACCCTAAAAGGGGCTAAAGTTAGGGCAGAAGGGACTAAAGGCATAGAAAAGGGGCTAAAGCCCAGACCAAGGGCTTAAAACCCTAAAATCCCTTGGAAAAACTATAAAAGGAGGGTGGGGGGTCATTCTCAAAACACTCCTCACTTGCCTATTGTTATACTGCCCGTGGATGCTTTGAGACCTCTTGCTCTCAAACCACCCGCTCTCCCTCTCCTCCATCTCCATCTCATCAGGCCATTGCTTCCCAACCAAGAGAGAGGTGCTCCCATGAGCTAGGGCATGGTGGCCCATTTCCACCTAAGTGAGGTATAATTTCTTTTCATGGTTGTTTATTTGTTTTGTTTCCTAACCCTCCTTTCTATTTGCAGGTTTTTCATTAACATTGTTTGCAGGTTTTCTCCGTTGTAGCTTAGGTTTATTTTGCAGGTTTTGGAGGCAAAACCCTAACCTACTGTGTGCAGAGGGGTTCAACAATGCTTCATCTCATCTTCTTTATTTTCTATCATTAGCTATTAGATCTAGTTTACAGTAGTGCTCCATCTGCTTATGTTCTTGCTTAGATTAGCTTAGTTTCAATTCGCCGCTCTGTTTAAGTCATATTTCATTCTGTTTTTTACTGTTTTAAAAGGGTAGGAACCTACCCTTGTGCCCTATAGGCACAAGGGAGCCATTCTTGCCCCTGTAGTGAGGATAAATTCTCACTATGGCTTTGGTGACTCCACTAGGTCGATCCCATAGGATCCCTGGGCCAAAAATTTCAAGTTTTCAAGTTTTTTCCATTTTACCCTAGTTTTAAGAAATCTTAGATTAGATATGTTTAAATCTACTTTATTTCCTATTTTAGTCAGTGCCAAAGCCTCTGCAAGGCCAAGCTGAGTCAGACTAGCCCCAGTACCAGTTACTGTCGGCCATATCTGACCCTGCATCACCAAAAAACCCCTTTTCGGAGCAGGTAGCTCTTATCGGGGAAAAGTTGAGACTCGGGCACTCTTAATTGGCCAACAGGTGCGCCCAAGGTGCACTTAATCCTCATAAAAGCACGAATTCATCCCAGAAGCTCAAGTTGTGGCTGTTTTCACATTTTGTGCGACCCCCTCGCTCATTTCTGGAAAAATATCGCGGCCCCCTCGCGGGATTTGGTCAGAAATGTGCGGCTTGTCACACAGAAGTTGTATTTAAGTTTAATTAATAGTAATTTTCAGTTTCAGAGGACTGTTAGTGTGGCCCAGCCACCTCTGTTCACCATTGCAGGTCTCTTTTAATTCTAGTTTTCATTTTCTGCAAATCAATCCATGAACAATGTGTATATGCTAAATCAATCATTAAGGCTTAATAAAATCAACTAGTCTAACTAAAAGTAACTTAAAAATAACCATGTTGCTGCCCCCTTCCTCCTCTACCCAGTCATCACCCTCCAGGGTATTCTGGGATATGACAAAGGGTAAGCTCGTATAGATATAGGCACCCCATGGTATTTTTCCCAAACCACTAAAACCTGGTGACCTGGAAGGTAGAGGGGGTAGAGAAGGAGGGCTTCTCACAGCACTAAGCATCCTCCCTATTGACCAACCTAGCACTTTGGAGGTCACCTAAGGATCTACAGATGGGCTTAGTCCCATTGTGTTGAGAGCCCAACACCTTCTCTTGGTTGAAGACGAATATCACTGAGAGGTAGACATTTAGTTAGGCCAACAATTCAAGGTTAATCACCATACTTGCTTACAAATTTCTTTTTATGTTTGCATAAAAAACCATGATATGAGCTCTACCATGAATTCATAAACCATATTGCAAACCAAATACCAGAACAAACAAGAAAACCAATACACCATACCAAATAATTAACCCAACTCAGTTCATCATGCTGAGTAAGCCTTAAAATTTACCAAATTTACACTAAGTTCAATCAATTCTGCAGTCTTTGAGGATATAAGTCCTTGACTACTTCAACTGTGGGAAGTACTTGGGCTTTGCCCAGAAATTGATTGTGAGGAGTACCACAGGAACCCCAAAGTAGTTGGCTGCTGAGAGGAATTGCCAAGCAAAACGGGCAATGACCCCTTTCGATTGAGTAGAACCACCCGTGAGGAACAAGACAAGCATTGTCTTCTTATAGTCTTGGTGGCCGAGAGACCACCTTCAGCCAATAGGAAGCCATTGAAACTGGGGTCCAAATCTCATACCCACCAGTTTCATATACAAAAGCGAACACAATTGATCCTCCACGATCTTCCTCACGCCTAAGAGGTGAACCACCACCATTTGGAACACTCAGTCGGCACCGTCGTAGCCATTCTCAGTGATATCCCACACCATTATAGGGCCACACAGCCTCTGATTCTGATTCAGACCCATATCAGTCTGAACCATACCTCCACACCGCACCATCAAGCCCTGTGGCTAGTGCAAACCCGGATCCATTTTTAGGCCTAACCTTAGCAAGTGGACCCATGTCCACATCATAACTTGCCACCCACAATTTGGCAAGTGGTCCAAGCACAGTCATGCAGAATTTCATTAGCCAATTGCCACCACCAATAGTGACCAGCCAAGCTGACCTAGTGGTAACACATGGGGGTAGTGGCCCCTCCACACACATTGTCCCCCCTGCCACATAGGGTGGTAGTGCACCAACCACCCACATTGCCCCTACCGCCATACATGGGGGAAATTCCCCCGCTACCCATACCATCCCACCCACAACACTCAGGGGCATTGGCCCATCCTCCATGGTGCCACCACAAGCACCCCCAGCCATGAAAATGCATTATGCACCTGTAAACCCCACCCCCATTGCGGCCCCATCCCACATCAACTTGGGGTCAAATATGCACTTCATGGCTCATCTAAACTTGCCTGACTTGGCTAGATTAATGAATGACCCCATCCGTCACCAAGCCTTCTGGCCACCCATGCCAACTAAGCTGCCATCAGACATACCAAAGTTTGAAGGCAAAGCTGGGGAATGTCCCTAAAATCATATAATGGCATTCCATCTATGGTGCTCATCCAACAACATCGTAGATTACTCCATTACGCTAAGGTTGTTCCAATGCACCCTTACAGGTGCCGCAGCCAAATGGTACATTGAGCTGCCACAAGCCAAGTACCATGACTTCAACTCACTATCCTTCATGTTCCTATAGTATTTCCAACTCCCTGTCAGATATGACGAGGGGGTGGAGATCATGTTATCCTGTCGCCAAAACACTGCCACTCACATCATTGATCATCCATGAGTGGCAGCAGCACCATATCTTGTGTAAGATCCAACTTGATGACAAGATATTCTTGGATTGGTTCCTCAATACTTTTCTCTCGCCCATCGCAAAGGATGTTGCATCTGAACGTCCCCAATTTGAAGAAGAGGCCATACTGAAGGCCCAACAATTTGACCTCATCTATGCCAAGTCGGGATACTTGTATACTGTCATTCCAGATGCTCCCCATCCGAGTTCCTCCTACCACAACGCACCGAGGGTATCCCACACAGTGGATGACATCATAGGGTCAGTCTCCCAACAACCACAGCCTCGATCGACACCACCTATCGTTACACCGCAACCAAGCAACACTGATAATGTTGCTTACCAAAACCAAGATCCGGACTATGCTAGAATGATGTCCTAGTCCTGAGCAACAACCTCTTACGCACAACCTGCGCCACCGCATTAGGCTCAAGCCATGGCTTGGCCAACACAATAGTATGTGGGGAAAATTCCCACATTCATGGCACCACCACCCCCACAAATATACTATGCACCACCAGTGCAACAAGTTCAATCCCCCGCCCCCGCTCCACTCGCTCGGTTGGGAGAAGTGTCCACACAACAAAACCTTCCCAACCAGCCTACCCCCAATAATCAAGAAGGGCAAGCTAGAAAAAACCGGCCTCGCAACCAAGGCAATAACCAACCACAGGGAGGCGGTCAGCAACCGAACCCTCCCAATAATGTCATGGCTAACCGACCAGCCCAAAACCCCCCAAGAAAGAATGCACCAAGACGCAACGCACTGTTGCACACAAACCAACCTTGTACACTCTATGATGTTTATGGGCATTACACCTTTAGGTGTCCCCTCATGGCTTGCGCTAAGCAGGCCATTCAAAATGAGGCCCAATAGGCCACCAATGCCCCCACTCAAGCCCAACCCAACCAGGCACCACAAGGACCTCCTCCCATGATGCTTCAAAACCCACAACCAGTCTAAGGATTGGTGGCAACTGCTCCCCCTCCCCAATCCAATCCCAATGCTTCGAGGGCACCGCCCACAGCCAAAATAGGTGTTCACCACCTGATGACCATGACCACTAAAGAGGTCAACTTACAGACTAAACAAAATCAATACGATACCACCAAACCCGCCGACTCATCAACAGCATCCACATATAAGAAAACCAACCTACCTCTCTAGTTACCCTTGTTCACATTCCCCCCCATACGTAAAAGTGACAATAATGCCACAGCTAGAGCTGCAATCAGCTGTAGCATTGTGGATGATTTGGCCCAAACGCCAACCACCATGTTCGCTCTTGAGGTACTTAAAACGTGCCCAACGCAGTGAAAATCCTTAATAGCCGCTCTAGGGGTCGTAGACCCCTCCGACTCCAAGTTAATCACATTTGACACAGAGAACGGAGAGTCATGCATGCCCTCCACTATCGCCTTCCAAATCCAGGTATCCATCCGAAACTTGGTTGTGCACCGATGCATAGTGGATGAGGGGGCATCCACATGCGTCATGTCTACCTTGGTTTGGCAGAAGCTTGGATCACCAATTCTACAATCGTCCTCCACGACTCTACAGGCTTATGATGGATATCCCACTAAAGCCCAAGGAATCCTCCCCCATGTCCCCATCACGTTAACTGGGAAGACAGTCCTGATTGACATCTAAGTCGTCAATGCTCAACTAGACTACAACCTCCTCCTTGGGAGGAGTTACATGTACGCCATGCGAGCCATCGCATCAACTGTCTTCCACCTCATGATGTTCCCCCACGAAGGGAAGATTGTGACAGTTGACCAGCTCACCTACCATGATCCGCAAGGGTTAACAACACCTGCCAATGTTATCCCTACCATCACCACCATTGAGCTGCAAGGGGCGATCGCACATGCTAACGTCATCCCTGTAACCAACACTGTGGTTGAAAACACACCAGCATCCCCACCATTGAATGTGGGCCCTGGGTTGTTTACCGATCCCACCATGACAGCTCCTTTCCCATTGGTGTCACCACCACCGACACAAAAGCAAATTGTGGACTTTTGCATGGTCTCATCAAGCACCACTGCACCCAAATAGTAATCACAGCCGCATCCCCAACCACAACCACATCATCGTCCGCAACTGCAACACCAACAGTAGCCGCAACATCACTCACAGCAGCAGCATTACGCATAGCCGCAACCACAACCTCCCCCCCACATGCAACCAGCTGGGATTTATCTTGGCTCATATCCAGTCCATACAATTCCCTTCCTCTTTCCCCCACCTGGTGTCATGAGCTAGCCGGTCATGGCCACCTTGCCTACCCAACTTTATGTTGGGGATCCCGTTGTGGTATCTAGACCCACCAGCTCAACCAGCAATGCCCCAAGTTGTGTTAACTCTGGTACAACCTATTGCGATTGAGTCCCACCCCCCCACCCGGTCCACATAAGCCAATCGTTGCACCCACACCTGCACCGCCCCAACCCAAATGGGCTAGGGGAAAGAACAACAAAGCCACCGTAGAACCACGACAAGTCCCACCTTGTGCTGTCTGCGAACAACAGGGCCATCCAACTCAGAATTGACCTGAAATACCAGCGATCTGTGCGCATCTGCATGCCATGGATATGAATGAAAACATCCCCGTGGTTGAACTCCCAACTGCTCCACTAGTCAAGAACAAGTCATTGAGGGCAAACCATTCTTGTGCCCTTTGCAGCTTGTATGGACATTACTACCACCATTGCCAAGACCTGCCTGAATTTTGAATGGCTCTTGCTGACCTCCGTCACCATTCCCTTGAGTCTAAGATCACCTTGATCGAAGAAGTTCACCCACCACCACCTCCTTTGTCTGACACCGTGTCCATTTACATGATGTCTAGTTCCCCCGACTAGCTCATCCCCATCTCCAACGATGTTCCATCAGACCTATCGCTTCATTGCTTCAACAACGATGAGGAGATACTTGAAGCTCTGACCGCCCTGGAATACCCTTGGGATGACATGCACCATCATTTGTTCTTCCTATCGGAAGAGCTGGTGTCGTGGTCCGACCAGTTTTCCGTGGAGACCAAAGATTACATCCATGGGAAGGTTGACTAGTTCAAGAACCGAATCCCAGCACCCGATGCCTTCGAAGAAGGGAACATGGCGAACATTTTGCCAACCATTAAAATCGACATCTCAACCAACTCTGAGATCGTTGAAAAAATCATGCTAGGTGCATCTTGCTCCCCGGAAGAGGTCGATGCCTACACCTCTCTCTTCCAAGAATTCCACAACATCTTCGCCTAGTCATACACTAAAATGCTCGGCTTAGATCCATCCATCATGGAACACCACATCAACACATGGCCTGATGTGGCACCCGTCCATCAGAAGCAACGCCCCATCCATCCATCCAAAGTGGCTGCGGTGAAAGCCGAGATAGAGAAGCTGTGCATAGCTGGCTTCATTTATTCCATTGCATACACAACTTGGGTTTCTAATCATGTTCCCATGAATAAAAAATAGGGTACCATTCTCATTTGCACAAACTTCTGCGATCTCAATGGGGCATGTCCTAAAGACAACTTCCCCACACCATTCATCGACCAGATCATCGATGCATGCACCGGACATGAGGCCTTCTCCTTCATGGATGGTTTTTCTAAATACAACCAAATCCAAATCTAGAAAGAAGACCGTTACAAGACGGAATTCACAACCCCATGGGGCACATTCACCTACCGAGTCATGCCCTTTGGCCTCAAAAATGTTGGAGCCACCTTCCAGCATGCCATGACATATTGTTTCCATGATTTAATTCACATCATCTTGGTCTACTTGGATGATCTCACTGCTCGATCACGAAAACAAGCACAACATATAAATGACTTACGGTAAGTCTTTTTACGTTGCCGCAAGTACAACATTCACCTGAACCCCCTCAAGTGCATTTTCTGTGTCCCAACAGGTCGTTTACTTGGATTTATCGTCTCCCACAAGGGATAATGGTAGATCCCCTCAAAGTTCAAGCCATCCTTGATCTTCCTCCCCCAAGAACTCGGCACCAACTACAAAGCCTACAAGGCAAGGCCAACTTCCTTCACCGCTTTGTGCCAGAGTATGCAACAAAAGCCTATGGATTCATCCGCCTACTCCACACAAAAATACCCTTTGTTTGGGATCAGCAAGCACAATAATCATTTGAGGCACTCAAACAAGCCCTGGCTTCTGCACCATTACTCTCACCACCAGATTTCACTCAAGACTTCATCCTTTATGTGTCGGCCTTAGAAAATGCCATTGCTAGAGTCTTGGTCCAAGAAGAAAATGCTCACCATGAGCACGTGATTTACTACATCAGTCAGAAGCTAAAAGGACCCCCATTACGATACTCACCTAAGGATAAATTGGCCCTCACCATTGTATTCTTGGCTCAAAAATTGTGCCACTACATCATTGCCAACCGTACTCATGTAGTGGTTGATTCACACCCAATGCGGTACCTCTTAAGACGCCACCTTCTACAAGGTCCAGCAGCCAAGTGGGTAGTCGTCCTCTAGGAGTTCGACCTAAAATTTGTGTCTCCCAAAAGCACAAAGGCACTCGCACTAGCCACACTCATGACCAATCTGCCCCCATTAAGTGCATCATCACCCCCCAAGGATGATCTCCCTAATGATTTCCTATTCGTCATATCTACAGACAACCCATGCTATGGGGACATCCTTCTCTATTTACGAACACAAAAGTTCCTAGCACACTTCAATCGTGAAGATAGGTGACGCATCCGACATCAAGCCATTTGCCACTTGTTGATTGGAGATGCTCTGTATCGTAGAGGCATTGATACCATCCTACATCGTTGCCTCACCCATGACGAGGCCAAGACCATCCTCAACGATAGTCATAGTGGAGCCTGTGGTGGTCACCTTTCAGGCCTAGCAACCACCCAAAAGATTCTACGCACTGGCTATTTCTGGCCCTCCATCTTTACTGATTGCATAGAGGCAGTCAAACATTGCCGTAGCTTTCAGCTTTTTGCCCCAAAGGCAAGAACCCCCCCCCTCGAACCATTACATCCCGTAATCACAGTCGAGCCCTTCTACAAATGGGCAATCGACTTCATGACCATCAACCCCGTTTTGGCTAATGGCCACAAGTACATTATCATGGCAGTTGATTACTTTACCAAGTGGGCCGAAGCCATGCCCACATTCGATTGCAAAGCTGAAACCGCAGCACATTTCTTCTTCAACCATGTTATTACACAGTTCGGTGTCCCCAAACAATTAGTCTCTGATCATGGGGCACACTTCCAAGACGCCGTATGGGATGAATTATCAACCATGTTGAAATTTGAACACCAGTACTCCTCTTCCTACTACCCTCAAGGCAATGGCCAAGTTGAAGCAGTCAACAAAATCATCAAAACAATGCTCCAATGTATGGCAGGAAATCACAAAACTAACTGGCATCACATGCTATTTTCTGCCCTATGGGCTTATCGCACATCCACAAAAACCGCAACCGGTTTCACCCCTTTCCGCCTAGTACATGGAGTTGAATCAGTGCTCCCTATAGAGTGCCAAATCCCATCTCTCCACCTCGCGGTGGAACTCCTTCCAGATACTTCACCTTTAGAAGAATGGCTCCTCCAACTCAAGCAAACCATAGAAGACTGTCGAGCTGCCCTCCAAGCCATCGAAGCAGCAAAAATACGATCAAAGATCCAATATGAATCCCATGTCCACTGTAGAAGGAACAAGTTGATAAGTCGACTTGAACGATAGCCGACTTAGTCGATTAGCCGACTAAGTCGATGAGCCGACTTAGTCGATCAGCCGACTAAGTTGGTCAGTCGACTAAACTAGAGATTAGGTCGACCACCTAAGGTCGTGTCGGTTCACCGAACCGACAGGTAGTTATTTTGTAACTATTTTGTAATCATATATATTAGGATGTTGAGCCAGATGAGAACTTAGTTCAGTTCTCTGTGTTGTGTTGGACTCATTCATGTAATATAATATGTTTATTCACCTATTTGTTCTTATCTCTTGTCTTTGTTTTATATGTATGTTTTAGTATGTATTATTGGTAACCTTATGTGATCTATGAGATTACAACATTGGTTCAATTGTCGGTAGTACATGTTTGAAATGTATGCAAACAGATGATACCAGAGCAGGAGATTAAGGACCGGCGGGAATGTAAAGTTGCAAATTATTTGCAGAATTACGCACGAAGGAACAGATTAACAATCGCAGAACCAAAAGAAAGATTCTTCACCGAAACACATGAAAAGTTTGTAGAATCAGTGCCCCAACTTCTGAAGAAACTCCTGGATGAGAAAGCCGGAAGGGACTAAAGAACAACAGTTGCTGGAAAAACTGATCCGAGGAGGTAGAACAAACTTGTCGGAGTGGTTCAAGAAAATCACCAACAACTTCTGTGAGGAGCAAGCAGTCAAAGACAGAACTTCGGTGGAAACCGTCAAGGAGAAATTTTACACAGATCTCACCGATCAATTTCTGTGCTCCTTACCGACCTTGCTATTCAAATTCCTGATCGAGAAGGGAGTAGGACATATTGTTGAACCTCATCCATCACTTCACGAACTGCCATCCAACTCTAACTGAGCGGAGAAGCAAAAGAAGTGGGAAACATTTATTGCAGAAAGGGAATGGGAATACTTCCTAAGCAAATAGGCCGAACTATCCGGGCTTTCTAAAAGCGTCGGGTAGGCTATGGGGGGGTAGCTGGTCATATGTTGAGATAGAGTAGAGTGGACTCTAGTCGACTAGAAATAGATACCATTCACCAATAATGAGAAGTCAACCAAAAGGGAACTCAAGAGAATCGTATCACATGAAGGTATGTCGGACATTCAGAAAATAGAGAGGGAAGAGAGACAACAGAGGAGGGAAGCAAGAAGAGAAAGAGCCTTAGTGCTACATAGAGGAAGGATTCCTAGGACGACCAACCAGGAAGAGAATCCGCCAGAGTTAGGTCATAACCGACATGAAGAAGGCATGGAACAAGAGACATCCCCTACAGAGGAAGAATTGTGGATAGAGCAGCCAAAATCTCTCCAAATAAGAGCTCCCCATGAAGGAATAACCCTCTCTCCATTGAATCCACGTACTCGGATATAGACTATTGTCGAAGAGGCCCTCTGATGACAAGCTGGTGACTTTGGTATATGGATTCGACCAGACGACAAAACATACACTGGACGACACCTCATTATCTGTCGACCAAAGGAAGGAAATTGGGTTACCTTTCAAGCGGTACCCTCCAACCAAAGTATCCACTTACTCCTACTGACACATGAAGGAGCACCCCCCCCCCTCCTGCCAAATATAGCTTTGGAAGACATAGAACATTCAGAACTATGGACAAATAGTTGCAGTGTACCATTGACATACGAAGTTGTCATCAACCGACTGTAGGTCGAAGAAGAATCGACAACCGACGGGAACGAAAGTTCCATCGACCATAGTCCCCTAGAGACGACTAAATCAATAACCCCACCACCCTCACCCCCACCCCCACCTCCACCACATCCACCTCCTGAGAGCAGTGATAGTGATTCCGACATGGGTCACGTATCAGCTCACATTCCTCTATATGAGGGGGATGAGGACCCCAGACGACACTGGTTCGTCTGCGAGTCGACTTGGGAGGCCAACCAAGTTACAAACAAAGATAGACAAATGGCACAGTTCTTCAGTGCCTTGAGGAAAAGGGCATTGACTTGGTATATGACCTTTTCGGAGAGACAACCTATAACAACCAAAGCTGAGATCAAGGCATAATTTCTATCATTTTTCAAAACTCCAGATGCCTAACACCTGGCAGTGAAAAAACTAAAAATAACATCACAGAAGCTAGGAGAAATTGTCCATGACTATGATAAGCATTGGAAAGACCATCTGATCCAGCTAGACTATGTTATAGATGAACATTTACTAATCCAATGGTTTCTTGCAGGGTTATCTCAGAAAGTGCGTCGACACATCAGTCTGGAAACCTTCAAATCTTACAAAGATGCGCTAACAAAATCTCTTCAAGTGGAGATGGACAAGGACATACCCACTTACTCCACTAACCACATATTGGAAGAATAGCTCGAGAGTTTGCATAAGTCTTTAAAGGAGTTAAACCTCAAGAATCAGGAGATCTAGTGCACAAAGTGCTCGATGGCTGGACACTCCAAAGACAACTGTCGATAGGAATACAGCCGACAGGATGTTCGATTCGTACAGATGAAATCCTTTTGCGACATTTGCCAGGAACACAGGGACCATGTGACAAAAGACTTTTCGTTCAACATGAAGAACGACAAGGCATCCTGGTGTGCAATCTGCGAAACCAAAAATCATAACACGGCCGATTGTCATTTGAACCTGAAGAACCGACAAAATTATCATGCAGTCTACCAAACCAACGCAGTTGCACAAACAAACGAACAAAACAATTTACCAAACAATCATAATGGTCAGAGATATGACGGTTGATGATACGAGCATCGGTACGACAATCAACGTGGAGGCTACGGAGGAAGAGGTCGATTCCTAGGAATCGCAACAACTGACCACGTCGACCCATCCAATGCTTTACATGTTATAAGGAGGGACATCGGTATGCAGACTGTCCATATAAAGATAGAACTGACCTCAAATTTTGTACTCATTATGGAGTAGGGGATCACTCACTAGAGGATTTCCCTACCCTATTAAAAAAAAATACAAAGAAAAATGTTAATGTCTTGCCGTGTGTGGAAAAAAATGATGTAATAAACACAAAATATTTGCATATTGTAACTCGACAAGGAACAAAAATAGGCAGTGATAACCCAAGAATCAGCAAAATAAAAGAGAAAAATGTCTATCCTGGTCCACTGAAAGAAAAACAAACATACAAAGAAGCAACCAATGTATTCAAAGAAATTGCACGACAAGAACAAGCTCACGATACTCAACATAACACAATAAACGAATTAATCCATCTCATACAAAAAGACAACTTAGTATCTCAGTTCATCGATTTGTTGTATGAAATAAAATGTAACAACTATGAAAAACAAACAAAGAACATATGCATCTTAAATAAAAAAGATAAAGGCGATGTCGACCCACTTGTTGACCTGGCAATCGAAGGCTACCATGTCTGACAAGTCGTGCTCAACTTTGGATCACAAGTAAACATCATGACTCATGACACTTGAGAACAAATGGGCAGACCTCGACTTTATGAGTTAGGCATATACCTGAAACTAGTCGACCAGGGCCTAATTGAACCTATTGGAGTCTGAAAAAATGTTGACACAACTATAAAAGGAATCTCGACCAAGGTCGACTTCGAAATAATTGACCCTACGGAAGGATCCAGTTCCTTCCCAGCGTTAGTTGGTCGACCTTGGGGTAGAAAGATGAAAGCATCGATTATCCCTAGATAAGGAGCGAATCAAATTAAAAGGAAATGGACAAAAGGTCATTGTACGCATTCATCCATATCAAGGAGAACCTTGGACTAAACTTATCGATGACAAAGTCGATGTCCGACAACTCTACCAGATTCAAAACAATGAAGATTATACAGAACCAAATATCCATGGAGAACTTCATGTAGGCAACCAAGACTCAATTGGTTATAATTCAGACACCGAATTATACTATTGGGAGATTGAGAACTACAAAACACAAGCAAGAGGGTGTTGGACTATTCAAAAAGTGCAGAAAAATCCCACCCAACAATGCTTCATAATGTCCATTGTCCCAAAAATCTTTGAGAAGAAAATTAGGGAATACCCTACCTTACAACCTACCATTGTAAACACTACACAAATACCAAGATACAAGGAAAGGGAATCACCAGTCATGCATGTAGAACAAGTTTCCAAAAATATTGGTGAACATGGCCGACTTCAAAGCCTGGTAGAAACTTTTACAGGACAAGTTGCTCGATGGTGGGATACCCATCAGACAAGATTGCAGACCTAGACAACAGCTTCGACTTACTTTGTCGAAAGGTTTAGAGGAAAAAATTTAACCCAACAAGCTCAGATACATGTATTCACTCAAGGACAGAACCTAATAGATCATATTAAAACCTATAAAAAAGAGTGGATAAGACTTGGATACAAGGATGAATGAGCATGGCCACACTTGTTCCCGTCAACCCTCGTCGATCTACCAAACAAATGGTATAAGATGGAATAAGCTAGAGGTGAAACATTCCTATGGCATGAACTCAGGGAAAATTTCATTAAAGATTTCAACTTTATACCACAAAATGAAAACTTGGTCGAAACAATAAAACAAATTAAAGAATTTATACAGCCGACTGAAAACAAACCCTTCCAAGATACCCGACAGACAATGAAATGCAACAATATACAAACGAGGATAAAACCATAGTCAATAAGACTACAGTTAGAAAATGAAAACACAGAAGGAAAAATCTTTATATGGAAATCCAACCATGTCAAAACGACCAAGCCTATTCGTACAATCCTTAAAGTGGAAACAACCAACAAACAAGACACTGACATAATTACTGCAGCTGACCTTCCTGCCACATTCTCACAGTTTAAAGAAGGAATTCGACCTATCAATGAAGCCAAAGCACCAGAATGGCTAGATGCTAAAGTCAAAACTAGAGAATTCGACATCTCAAATGATGATCAACCAAAAATGTCAAAGATTGGTGACTATTGGAATGAAGAGCATACCACAAAGATAGTAAACTTATTAAAGGAGTTCCAAGATGTATTTTCTAGAGATTATAAAGACCTCAAAGGATTAGTCCATGAAATGGGAGAAATGAAGATTGACACTAAACCTGATGTTTGACTTGTGAAGAAAAGGCTGTATAAACTAGCTCACAAATACAAAGAGATAGTAAAAAAGGAAATTGATAACATGCTTGCAGCAGGCATCATCTATCCTATCGACCAATCAGAATGGGCAAGTCCAATGGTTGTACAGCCTAAGAAACATGATCTGACTAAACTAAGAATTTGTGTCAACTTCAGAGAACTAAATAAAATGACACTGACAGACCCATTTCCCACTCCTTATGCAGATGAAATCTTAAATGAGGTTGCAGGACATGAATGCTACTCATTTACAGATGGATTCTCAGGTTATAACCAAGTGCCAATAGCTAACGAAGACCAGAAGAAGACAACCTTTGTGTGTGAATTTGGTTCATTTGCTTACAAGGTTATGCCTTTTGGATTAAAAAATGCACCTGCAGTATTTTCTAGAATTGTTGTCAAAACATTTCAAGAATATATCTATAAGACCATGGCAGTATACTTTGATGATTGGACAATATACTCCATGTTAAAAGATCATTGCAAATGGCTCAAACTTATGTTGGAGAGATGTCGACAAATTCAACTCTCCCTAAACATCAAGAAATGCATACGAATACTAGAAGAAGACAACCTTTGTGTGTGAATTTGGTTCATTTGCTTACAAGGTTATGCCTTTTGGATTAAAAAATGCACCTACAGTATTTTCTAGAATTGTTGTCAAAACATTTCAAGAATATATCTATAATACCATGGCAGTATACTTTGATGATTGGACAATATACTCCATGTTAAAAGATAATTGCAAATGGCTCAAACTTATGTTGGAGAGATGTCGACAAATTCAACTCTCCCTAAACATCAAGAAATGCATATTTGTGAGCCCCATAGGGATATTATTAGGGAACATTGTTTGTAAGGAAGGTATTAAGGTTGAATTTGCAAAGATCAAAATTATCCTCGACCTAAAACCACCAATATACCCAAAACAAGTTAGGGTGTTACTTGGCCACACAGGCTATTATAGAAAATTCATAAGATATTATTCAGATATGACCTATCCTCTTGAAGAACTATTAAGGGAAGATAAAGAGTTCAACTGGATAGAGGAGTGCCATATATCATTCAAAAAATTAAAAAGAAAACTAGTCGAAGCACCAATCCTAAAGTTTCCAAATTGGTCGATCAAATTCCATGTTCATATTGATGCATCAGGCCTAGCAAGAGGCACAATATTAACTCAACCAGTAGATGATGGAATGGATTATCCCATAGTTTACAGTAGCAGAAAATTAAACAAGGCTAAGAGAAACTATTCGACCACAGAAAGAGAAGCATTAGGAATGGTCTTTGCATTGCAAAAATACCGACATTATCTCTTAGCTAACCCATTTATATTCTATACAGACCATCATGCACTAAAGTATCTCATCAATAAACCACTAAATCATGGAAGGATCTGTTCATGGCTACTTCTCTTTCAAGAATTCGAATTCGAATTCGTTGTCCTACCAGGTAAGTTAAATGTTGGTCCCAACCATTTATCCCGAATTGACACAGGAGAAGAACCGATAAGAGTCGACAATGACTTACCTGATGCACATTTATTTCAGATAGAAGCAGTCCCAGCAGAACTAGAAGAAATAGCCCAGTTCTAGGAAGATGGACATCCACTAGAAGGAATGAGTACAAAGAAAAAGCAGATCTTAGCTATGAAGGTTGTACCATACAGTCTTATAAATGGATTTTTATACAAAATGGGATTAGATGACATCCTCAGAAGGTGTGTACTAGAACATGAACAAGACAACATTATGCATGAAGCACACTATGGACCTATAGGAGGACATTTCCATGTAGACACAACTGCAAAGAAAATCCAACAGTCAGGGTTATGGTGGCCGACACTCCACAGAGATTGCAAAAATTTTGTCAGTCGATGTGACAGATGTCAACGACAAGGTCGACCCTGCCTAGCACAAAAATGCCTTTGATATCAGTAAACACAAGTCTGACATTTGAAATCTGGGCCATAGACTTCGTAGGACCATTTCCTATACCAACAAAAAGAACAGGCGCAAGGTATATCATAACTGCAGTTGAATATGTCACTAAATGGGTAGAGGTTGAACTAGTCGACACATGTTCTAGTAAGATAGCTGCTAAGTTTATCTATGAGAATATCATCACTAGATTTGGATGTCCCCTAACTCTAATTAGTGACCAGGGAACACACTTCATCAACAGAACTATCAAAACCCTAACCGACCAATTCCAAATCGACCATCGTCGAAGTACATCCTACCACCCTCAGTCGAATGGAGCAGTTGAAGCATTCAATAAAACATTAACAAAAGGACTAACCAAAATATGTAATGTTGATAAGGACGACTGGGAAGAGAAAATACCTGCAGTGTTATGGGCATACCGAACAGCATATAAATGCTTGACCAACCAAACTCCTTTTCAACTAGTCTATGGACAAGAAGCAGTAGTTCCACTACACTTCCGACAACAGACACCTATCATCACAGAAACCCTACATTTCGATGCCGAATAAGGAAGAAAGGACCGACTATTGCAACTAAGCAAACTCAAGGAGCACCGACTAATGGAAATACAACATCAAGAAATCCAGAAACAACAACAGAAAGCATGGCATGACCGAAACATCAAGATCAAAAACTTGTCGGTAGGAGACTTTGCTTTACTATACAATAGTCGAGTAAAAGGTAAACCTAAAAATCTCCACACATAATGGATGGGACCTTACAATGTCGAAGAGATACATACCAACGAATCAGTCTGACTAAGGATGTTACAAGGCATAGTATTTTGGAAATTCGTTAATGGAGCCCGACTAAAACGCTATAAAAACTAGATATAAACTAAAAAAAAAAAAATCATATAACAACCATAACCGTAAACCAAAAGCTATAAAAACTTCAAAATACAAAAGCCAAAAAAATACCATACATATAGAAAACTATGAGAGGAAATTACCATTTCGACAACCGACATCATGCCCATCGACATAACACCATTGACCATTTTTCATCGACCGGCCACTTCCATCGACCATTCTCATAACCGACATCGACCAACGACCTCGATAGTCCCATCGTGCATTCATGACATCGAGCGCCGAAAGCAATTCTCCATTAATGCACACTCAAGTGTTCCAGCTAGAACATCACGTCCGCCATTAATACACCCATCGACGCACACATCCACAGCATCACCTATAAATACTAGACCACTGAAGAATCATTCACTGCAATTCATACAGAGAGAGCATCAGAGAATCTAGTCGACTGAAAGCCAAGCAACCCTTAGTGAAATCGACCACCAAACCGACACAATGGCACCCAAACAAACTAGAGCCTCGACCAAATCCAAGGAACTACAGGTTGCAGATACACCTTTAGTCTGCAAGCTTAAACACATTAAGAATGCCAAGGTCCAGGAAGGCTCATGGAAAAAACTATGGGTCGAGATGCAAGAATGGGCTTATGTCAACAAGAAGGCCACTCAAGCCGTAGAGAAGATCAAATACAGCACTATATTCAACTATGTCAATGCACCACTCATGGCAAGCTTTGGTGGAATGAAGGAAACTACTGTAAAATTCATCATCAGCCGGTATCACAATGGCCGGTTCTACTTTGACCAACCGGTCGACATCTCTGGAGACACCGGTCGAACACACCGGTGTCAGAGGAGACACCGGTTGAACACACTGGCCGACTTCAAATAACCATCAAACCTTCGACCGCACAGAGGGTCAAACCCCAAACAGCAGAACCACAGACAGAGTAGCAGGTCATCACTCCGGTTGCAGAAAGTGTCATCCCGACCCAGGAGCCAAGGGGAGAAACAGAGCCAAAAAACCCAGAGTATGCTGTCATAAAAGGCATCATCAGAAAATTATCAAAATAGATAGCAGCGGCTAGGAAGAAGCTCAAGACAAAACAACAACAACAAGGAAAAGGTAAGTGCAATCTTATCCTTGCAGACTCATCAAAAGACGAGGAGGAACTGGCATCCATGGCCCTCGACATAATAGAGGATGCTGTAGCAAATAAGGTGCCGATTGAAACCCAGTTCCAAATATCCGTCGAGCTAGGAGCACTAGCGGGTCGACCAAAGAAAGCTAAGACCACGACGACGCCTGAGAACATCGTCGATCTGGTGTCTATGCCTCCACCCCCATCACCGAAAAAAGTAACCAAGGAGCAAGTACCAGCACAATAGTTATTAAGCCCCCTCGACTTGTGCAAAAGTGTGATGTCGGAAGCGGTGAAGGCCAAATTCAATAAAGACAAAGATTTGTAGCCATTTATCGAGAAAATGCCTGAGATATTTACATCGGCCCAGCAGATATTCACAAAATCACCTCTCTTCAAGGTCGGTGGGTACCAACCAGGACATGAATCCCAGTCCAGAACCTTTGCAACCATCACGTCGAATTTCGAGAGAAATCCCAACAAGGAAGCTGAAGTGGTTGCACGTCGGACCTCGACTATCACTCCAACCGTACCCCAAGCCAACCCACCATCCACTACACCGACTGGAGGAGAAGAGAATGAGGAGGACATAGCCCGACAAATTAACCAAATGTTCTTCAACTTAGACTCACCTCCCCGCCTCGACAATCCACCATTCCCCCACACTTCCCCCAACCTAATCACCCCCGACCATTCGCCAACTCCATCTCCACCACCACCACCACCCCCCGACTCAGATCAAGCCCCACCATAACCAGCTGCATCTAAACAACTAGAAGTAGTAGTCATCCCACCTCCCCAACCAGAGAAACTAGCAACCACTATCCCACAAACCAAATGTCTCGACTCGACTGTTGCAGGTACACAGGTGCCAACACAAGCATGAAAAGAAAAGCATAAGAAGGGGAAGGAGAAATAGAAGAAGGAGCATCATGGACAGCCATCAAAGGTCCAGATCAGATTGAAGCATGCAATCTCCCTGACCAACCCAGAGCTAGGACAACTCCTCAAGACCCTAGCAAGTGAAGCAAAGACGAGGAGCAAGCAAAGAAATAAGGAACTCGATGACAAGAACACAGAACAGGTCGAGTTCCTCACCAAATGTCGAAACCTGGCCCATTCAGTCCTGTCGGGCCCCGTAGAGGTCGACATAAACAAACCACTCAAAAGGGCATATCAGCTATTTAAGAGCATGGTGTCAACTCTCCAAGCTCACATTCAGGAAATAAAGGAGGAACAAAAAGAAGAAACTTCCTGACTCCTAATGGCATAGCACACCGCATTTTCTGAAGCTTATAAAGTGTTGTAAACTCACATGGAGGAGTCTGTCATAACTGAAGAAATACTGAGAGACTGGCCTGCTTACTATGGGCAAGTCTATCAGCAATCTCGGTAGACCCGAAAAGGGATCCAGGCATTGGAAAGCAGGAAAACCACTGAGGAAGCACTAAGGACCATAGTAGAAGAACAAATAGTTCTTGAAATAGCCAAGATGCAAAGACTAGAGAGGGAAGCACATCAATGGGTGCAGCATGCTATCCCCAATTTAGAAAAATTCGACATCATCTATCCGTAGATGAAATGACTTATAGAGACTCCAGAGGAGAAGGACCAATTTATGGGTCCTGACATGGAGAGGATAGCAGAAGTCTCCATTTCAGAAAAGATGCCGATCCTATCAAGCCTGACCACACTTACCATCGACATCCAGAAGATTTTGCAGAGCTGGACAGATTTCCAACATCACCTCACAGTAACAGCACCAGCCATTGTCGAATTCTATGTATAGAAGCGACCGACCATCAAACTTCACAGCCCATGAAGACAAGGCAAATCACAGTAACTATTGAGACCAGAGGAATTTTTGTACCTCCCTGTTTCTTCGAGACAAAGAAACATTTTGTTCGTGGGGGAGATGTAGAAGGAGAAAGTCAATAAGTCAACTTGAACAATAGCTGACTTAGTCAATTAGCCGACTAAGTCGATGAGCCAACTTAGTCAATTAGCTGAATAAGTCGGTCGGCCAACTAAACTAGAGATTAGGTCGGACACCTAAGGTCGTGTCGATTCACCGAACCGACAAGTAATTATTTTGTAACTATTTTGTAATCATATATATTAGGCTGTTGAGCCAGATGAGAAATCAGTTTAGTTCTCTGTGTTGTGCTTGACTCATTCATGTAATATAATCTGTTTATTCACCTATTTTTTCTTATATCTTATATCTATTTTATATGTATGTTTTAGTATGTATTATTGGTAACCTTATGTGATCTATGAGATTACAGCATCCACCCTCGCACCTTCAACGAAGGTGATATGGTCCTATTCTACGACCACCCCAATGATAAATTGGGCAAAGACAAGTTTGAATCAATGTGGTATGGCCCATACGTCATCCATTGTTGCCTCGGAAAAGGGGCATACACCCTCATTGACTCTAATGGACAACTCTTGGAGAACCCCCACAATGGGCTCTACCTCAAGAAATTCTATGCTTAACATCACCAATGAGTCACTTCATTTTCTTTTTCTTTTTTTTCAACATTTTTTAGCAAAAATCCAAGGACGCTGCTAGTCAAAAGTAACCCAGAACTTGTTCGAGACACCTCTCACACCTCCAGGATCAAAATTTTAATTTCCTTATGAGACCATTGTCTCATGTTTAATAAGTTAATTTCAGGACCATTTCCCACAAGTCACCTCAATTTAAGAGCCATGACATAATGATGTGAGTGTCTATGGACTGGTACTCGTATCACACTTCCCGACCGCTACTCATACAAGCTATTGGGCCACCGCCCGTTAAGGATTGTACCATAATTTTACTTTTTGTATTTATAATTGTCTTTTTCACCGCACCTTAGTTGGACATCTGGACCATCATCCACAAAACCCTTTTTTTTTCTTCCATGTATTTGATATAGAAGTGTCCTCGAGCCATCGCCCATTAAGAAATGTAATTTTAGCTTTTATTTTGTATTTTTCACACATAGATTGTCTTTTCTTTTTACCGCACCTTATGCGGACCTCTGGACCACTATCCACAAAATGATTTCTTTTCTTGCACATATTTGGCATATAAGTGCCCCCAGACTTGCACTCACATTGCATGTAATCAAGTTCATCCATCGCAACACACACACACACTTTCCTGACCTCTATTCGAGAGCCACCTCAGTTTGCGTACCTCTGTGCACCATCTCGCAGGCCTCTGCCGCGATATATCCCACGCATGTATTGGTATGTTTGAGAGCCTTCTGCTCCATCCATACTGTGCGGATGACCTTTGGACCTCTATCCACCATCCTGACATGGGGCATTGCTCGTGCCACCGCAGTTGGTTGACCACCTTGGAGTTTCGTTTAAGCTCTTTTCTGACTCCTTAAAACAATGAGAAGATCGTCGAGCGCAGCTGCTTCCTTTACCGCTCGCTAAAGTATAGGAAAGGGCATCTACATCATCCCGTTTACCTACTTTTTTGGACCATGTAGACCATTTCATGAAAAGGACCTCCTTGGCACACTCAAGCTAAGATCATTCCCCTCTGCATACTTTTGTGCTTTCTCGGGCAAAGGGGCCGCACTTGACGAAAAATCTCACCACCGGTTGTCGTTAAGATCTTTTTCAATTGTTTCATCAAGAAAATATCACCAAGCAAACTTGGTTTCGTTCATGCTCGTAAAAGTATCTGAATGACCGTACAGTCGGTATAGGTTTAACCTTTTTCAGCCTGATTGGAATACCAATGGTAAAGAAGTCTCTCATCCCCTCTAGGATGGGCGAGCTCTCCTATGTATACTTTTATCCTTTTTTGGGCACACGAGACTACCAACGAAAAAAATCCCCCACTGGAATCTTCTTTGTGCTTTTAGACTCTCTAAAATTGAAAGCACCATCGATCATTTACCTTCTTAGGCTCGCCAAAAATCCATGGGATCGTACCACAACGGTGTCCCTAGACACCACCCCACAAAGAACAGTTTGGAAGCATCCCCACATTGGGTCACCTTTGTTCAGAGTACTCTGCAATGTGTCTTCCTTGGATCCCATCAGTATCAAAAGTGTCCACCTCCTCCAAGTATTTCCCATCTGCAGCAATATTCCTGGTATTACAGCTATGATCCCATTCCAAAGAGTTAAGTTTCACTTGCTTCCTGGTCTGCCCTGCCATCATACTCTGAACAAAGGAATTTTGAGTCTCCCACTCCCCCCCTGCCCTTGTTCAGTTTTTTCCCTTCCCTCCCCTCCCCCCCAATTCAGTGAGTCAGCCAACAGATTGCTTCACACCTTTTGATTATCCCTCACACTCCTGGTCAAGGAAACATCATTGCCTTGACTAGGGGCAGGTCTCCCTCTGTCGATGCCAACACACATATTCCAAAGGATAGAACCAGAGGTCCCTGTACCTTGGTTTCATTAACATCATTGATGAGTTCCTTGGACCACTTGAGAGGAGTCCTTAGTGCCTCTTGGGATGGTTTTTTCTCACGTGCTCAACTTCAACTCCATCAGCGCACCGTTGAGATTCGTACAGGGTTCATTTCACACAGTACTTGGTCGAAGACCCCGGATGTCACCTGACTCTAGCACATTGGTGAGTCTACTCGAGGGACCTAAACAGGTTATGTCCCTTGTGATTTCCAGGTTGTGTTGGAGATAATGTTCAGAAGCCCCCGCAGTGCTTTGATATACATTTATGATTGATGCAGCATACTTGTACCACAAAGACTCTAACTCTCAATCAGCGAATCCACACAGCCATGTACCATATCCAGCATACCATCAGTCATGAAGATGTAGCATTCCATGAGAATGCCATGGGTCCAATGTACCAGATCAGTATTGTATTCAACCTCACATGAGAGGCAACCATCATTGTAACATCAGTTGTATATGATCGTCTCTTGTATTTTAGAGCATAGATCAAATGATTCCTTTGATATTGTCATGAGCATGGGAATGTCGGCCTCATCCATATACATGTCACACATTTATTGTATCTCACCCATTGATGGGAACCAAATTAATACAAAAACCAAAATCCACCATGCCCCAGCCCCAGAAGCGCCACCTCTTGACAGTAAATCCTATGATGTCCGTTAGCCATACATTGAGCTCCTGTGCTCACACATCAGGGGGAAATATTTTAACCCAAAAATCCCCCACATAGCTCTCAATGGCCTACACCACCCAAAGACACCATCTCACAACACTCATTTCACTCCATAAGACCTTCCATTTGACCCCCACAACTCCAAAAGAGCCCAAGGATGAAGAAAAGGGCTAAAAACCCCCAAAAAGAGCCCAAAATAGCCCCCCCGGGAGCTAAAGACCTCAAAAAGGGGATAAAACCTTGAAAGGGGCTAAAGCCCTGACCAAGGGCTTAAAACCCTAAAATCCCTTGGAAAAACTATAAAAGGAGGGTGGGGGGTCACTCTCAAAACACTCCTCACTTGCCTATTGTTATGCTGCCCGTGGATGCTTTGAGACCTCTTGCTCTCAAACCACCCACTCTCCCTCTCCTCCATCTCCATCTCATCAAGCCATTGCTTCCCAACCAAGAGAGAGGTGCTCCCATGAGCTAGGGCATGGTGGCCCATTTCCACCAAAGTGAGGTATAATTTATTTTCATGGTTGTTTATTTGTTTTGTTTCCTAACCCTCATTTCTATTTGTAGGTTTTTCATTAACATTGTTTGCAGATTTTCTCCATTGTATCTTAGGTTTATTTTGCAGGTTTTGGAGGCAGAACCCTAACCTACTGTGTGCAGAGGGGTTCAACAATGCTTCATCTCCTCTTCTTTATTTTCTGTCATTAGCTATTATATCTAGTTTACAGTAGTGCTCCATTTGCTTATGTTCTTGCTTAGATTAGCTTAGTTTCAATTCGCTGCTCTGTTTAAGTCATATTTCATTCCATTTTTTACTATTTTCAAAGGGTAGGAACCTACCCTTGTGCCCTATAGGCACAAGGGATCCATTCCTGCCCCTATAGTAAGGACAAATTCTCGCTACAATAAGCTTTCCCTAATCAAAATATCATCTCTTCTTCTTTCTTCCAACTACAAACTTATTTCAATGCTTCCATCTCTTACTTATTTATATTCTTTCTAATTCAATAGATGTGTCTACAAGTTGGAATTCCTTTTACTTGATGATGCCCCAAATTTCTTTCTTATTGGTCAAGCCAACCACCATGTTTTATACTACATTGACTTGCATCCTTTGATAATTTGACTTTGTGGGGTTTTGCGCACTAAACCCATTGACTTGGTAGTATTTTTGCACATATGTCCCATGCCTAGATGGTATTTTCACACATATTGACCTT
>LPNX011083161.1:254083-299696 GCA_001517045.1 Pseudotsuga menziesii | reverse complement strand
TATATATATATATATATATATATTTCTTCAAGTTGACTTTGTACATAGAGATCCTTCGCCGGATAGATACATATTATTTTATTATATCTTGCTTCAAGTTATCCATCTCATATGTTTGACATCAATCTCATCTTCATTAAACTTTATGATATATATTTTGACATCAAACCTTCATTAGACTCATTGATTTATCCTTTACCATCAATGACAACACAAAGGTTCAACACAGTCCAGTTTAGGGATTTGGTATTTTAATATATTTTTTTTCTCTATATATGTGATGGAAGCTAATATTTTGAAACCTGTTGACAAGTCTGAGCAACTCTCCAAAAATAGAAAGTAGATATATACTTTTTGGAGGATTTCTATGTCTCATCCATTCCATGAACAATTGGCAGTCAACAAACACTTGAAGATTCAAGATATCATGATTAAGATAATTCGATAAGGTAATCTTCAAGGCCATCAATTCAACAGCGTTGTTTGTACATAATCCCAAACCAGCTGCAAATTTGTAATGGTGGTTATCAAAAGTATAAACAACACCTACATACACCCCTTTGAGAGGATTTCCTTAATATGCTCCCTCAAAATAGGACCAACATATAGATCTTTCAATGACTTATTCCTTCACAATTCTATAACTAGTGGGAGCTTTTGATTGGGGGAAGAGACTGAGAGTCGATAAAATTTTGTTACCATAAAAATATGGGGCTGAATATATCTCATTAAATATTTCCTCGTTCCTGGAAATCCAAACAATCGAGATGATGATAAATGGAAGAGAAAAGAAGTCAAAATAATTCTTATTATTGTCCCATTGTTGCAAGGAATTTGGAATATACTGACCATTCCAAATGATGTTGATATGTTTAACCTTTGATACATGGTCCTAGAGCTTGACAATATAAGGAAATGGAATAAACAAATTCTCTAACAATTATTCATTTTTCATACATAGAGGGAATATGTTGGGGCCAGTCCAGAACCACTTGATTATAATATCGCAAACATGTATAGCTTTGTGCAATAGAAATGTGATAAACAACTTCATTTTCAAGGTACACTTAAGACACCATATCAGAGAACTCCACCATAATGGTTGAAGATTGTATTCATAAAGTCTGATGGATCTATAACCCATACAAGGGGTATAATATCTCCCATGGTCATTTTTATACCAAACCAATTCATATTCTAAATCCGATAGATAGATATGAAAGTTTTGTAGATATTTTATGAAACAGTTCCAGATGAGAGAATTACCCATACTTAAATTCAAATTTGTTAGAACAGTAATCCAACACTTAGTACCTTGGTTTATAACCTTATTCAATTTCATTTGCTTCTTAGCATTAAACTGCTATGGTTTAGACTTAGGGAATTTGCATAGGAGGTGAACTGGTTATTTCCAGGCCTTTTACATAGGTACCAGTTGTTGGTAGGGGTTTTGGACACACTAGTTGCACAGCATCGTGGATGTTGGACAAGGTAAAAAGACACCATGCAAGAGGAATATTAGCGCGCAAGCAGAAAAATAGAATATTTTGTATATTTTGTGTCACCTTTTTGTACTTTGGACCATATTTTATGGATATTGGTCATTATTTTGTAGATTCAGTTAAGAATTGGTTAAGAGTTAGTTAGAAGTGGACCTTGAATGTAAAGGCGCAAGCCTATAAATAGAAGTAGAATTGCAAATGTAGAGAGATACTGCTACTGAGAGAGAGCTTGATGCCATAGATTCTTGGAGATAGATATGAGCAACTGAGAGAACTTGTGTATTTTGAATTGTTTTGAATCTGTGGATTGTTGCGCAGAAGTAATATGACAAGATGGGAGTTGATATGAATTGCAGTTTCTTTTACCTTTTTCTATCTTACTGATTCTGCAATCCAATGAATGAATGATTATTGAATGTGCGACATGGATCTATGATGCGATTCTTTTTGCTTCTAAATTATGTTATTTTTTTAGATCTGTTTGTGCATAAGATGCTATTGTGGTTATGCATGACTGATATGACCTGTTACGAGCAACGAGGAATGGTCCTATTAATGGTTGAGTAAATGATCATATCTGTTAAATAAATTGATGAATCAATGATGCACATAGTCCTCCTCTATTCTGTGGAAACTTGGTTCCGACATCTCTCCCTCGAACATATCGGGTGAGACTTCATCTACTTCGCGGGTGTTGTTGGGCAAGGTAACACCTGTCTAGGCCAGTGCTCAGGAATATTGTAGTGAGTTGGGCATCAACAGAGTGGGAAACCTTGTCGACTAGTTTCGCTGGCAGGGTTGCGCCAACAAATGGTTCCGTTTGGGAGGAGTTGGATCTTGTTTGGTCCACCTAGGGGGGATTAAGGCCAATTTTGGCCATTTCACATGTACACTCATATTTGGCTTCCAAGGCCTCAAAAAATTTTCTGGATGTAATATATACCTGTTATTAACACATTCAAATGTTAGAAAGTTCAATAATATCCAGTTTTTTTTCACATGTCTATGTAAAATTATTCCTCTTTCAAGCATTTTGTTGGTTTTTGAAAGTAATTCGAATTGTGAGAGTCTCTTGGGATCCTAAATCATGTTGTAAATGAAATTATCACATGGTATTAGAGATGATTGTATTTTAATATCAATATTGAGTGTTTGAGCTACATTTTGAGAGATTTTATGGATAAAATTTGAGTGTTTTTGCAGGAACCTTCAACAAAATCTCACCACTAGTTCAAGCAAAGATGGAGGAAAAACACATCTTGCTCACTCCATTCAATTACCTCGAATGGAGTTCCAATATGGTCATCCAACTGAGATCTAAGGGTCTCTACAAGGTCACTAGGGGTACAGAAGTGGAACCAAACTCTGTAGTAGAGAAGTCGAAATACTTCAATAGACTTGATCAGGCCATTGGATTGTTGTGTCTAAGCATTTAAAGAGAGATCATATTTCATGTTGAAAATTTAACAACCCCAAATGAGGTGTGGCAGAAGCTCAAATGTCTCTTTGGGAAAACTGATGATTTGAGGGGACACTGACTTGAAAACGAGCTTATTAGCCCGAGCCCAATGCATTTTGACACTATCCAGGAGTTCTTCACCAAAATCAAGTCCCTAGTACTTCAACTCAAGCAGTGTGGAATTGAGAATAAGGAAGAACAATTTATACTATCAATCCTTTCGAAGTTGGGGACAGAATAATCAGTGTTTGTTAGCACATTCCTTTCAGGTAGGCTTACCATTCGAAATTGGCAAATGCCAACACTAGATAGCTTCATGGATTCCCTCACCCAAGAGCAAGACAAGCTATTTCAGATGGGCACCATCAAAGCAAGAAAGGATCAAGCCTTGGATGCTGGTGTTTTGAATGCTTCCAAAGGAAAGCAAAAGGTAAAGAATTCAAAACAACCAGAGAAGAAGAAAGCTGACAGACCCAAGAATCCTAATGGGGTTCGAATCCTTCAAAGGATAAGAATACGAAGGGAAAGGAGAAATCCAAATGCACCTATTGCCACAACGGATGGCATCCAAAGACCTCATGCATGAAGAATACCATTGACATGATGGCACAACTTCTGGAGAAAAACAACATCCCTATCCCATATGGCACAAGGAAGAAAGATGGCAGCTCGGGTTCTGAGAACAAGGAGAAATGCCATGCCTTGGTAGCAGTTCTTCGGATCCCTCCACATTCATTATTGATTCAGGGGCATCTAGGAATATGGCCTCTATAAAAGATCTATTCTCTTCCATGCATTTGAATAGTGGCCCAGTTGTTCAAATGGGAGATGACTCTGAGATCCAAACCAAGAGAGTTAGAAGGATCGATTTTGAGCATGGATATTTCAATGATGTCCTCTATATACCTGATTTGGAAGAATTTTTTTTGTTAGTATACCAAATGACACATACAAGAGAAGCCAAGAGAGTAACATTTACTCTTGAATTGGTAGATATAGCAGAAATGTCCTTCAACAAAGTTGTGGCATTGGGATATGCAGATCACCAAGCTACAATGTATGAGTTCTCAAATTTTCTTCCTCATTCTAGAGGGAAAGTGATCCTATTTCATGCCAATGAGACCTCCAAGATATGGCATGAAATATTTGGACACATTAAATACAATTACCTTCAAGCACTCAACAAGGATGAGATGGTAGAAGGGATTCCTTTAACCAAGTCTTCCAATGGAGCATGCATTGGTTGTGTAGTGGGAAAGCATCAAGAGTGCGTCTATGAGAGGGGGAAGGAAAGGAGAACCACAAAAACACTTGGATTGGTACATTTGGACCTCATTGGTCCTATTCCCACTCCATCCTATGGAGGATCAAGGTATGTTTTCATATTCATAGATGACTACTCGAGATTATGTTGGGTATACTTCCTTAAGTTAAAATATGAAGTCTTTGAGACATTGAATATTTGGAAAGCCCTAGTGGAGAAAAAAAGTGGGAATAAGATAAAAATACTTAGGACTGATAATGGTAAAGAATATATCAATAAAAATCTGCAGCATCTTTGTAAGGAATGTGGCATCCAAATGCAACATTTGGTCCCCTACACACCACAACAAAATGGTGTGGCCGAGAGGAAAAATAGGGCTCTCAAAGAGATGGCTACATGCATGATTGAGGAAAATGATATAAGTCCCAAGCTATGGGATGAGGCCATAAATTGCGATTCATATGTTCAGAACAGGGAATTACATAAATCAGTCAAAGGAAAAATTCCCTATGAGGCTTGGTTTGGCCACAAACCAAATGTCTCACATTTCATAATTTTTGGCTCAAGGGCATGGGCTCGAGTTCCATCAGAAAAGAGGAAGGAATTGCAACCACAGAGCAAAGAATGTATCATGTTTATTTATGGTGAAGACACAAAGGGTTATAATCTCTTTGATACATCAACACACAAAACATTCATTGAGAGGAGTGTGCAATTCGAATAGGAGATCATACCATATTTTGAGCTAGCACCGAGGGAATGCTCTTCTCCCCAACACCATGATGATGTAAGTAATGATTCAATCTCTAATTTTTATGATAATTATGATAATGACATGGCTGAAGATGAAATTTATGTGCATGACTCACCTTCAAGTCCCAAATGGGTTGAGAAACCTATACGGGTTGTTGGGGATCTAGCACGCAATCCTCTAGATCCCAAGAAGACAAGATCCCAATTTCACAATGCTTCTTATGCAAGTGAAATTTATATTGTTGAGAATTATTATATGATGATTGGATCTGATCCACAGTGATATCAGGAATATTTTCATGATCCAAGGTGGCAATCATCCATGCAAGGTGAATTCAATTCTCTCAAAAAGAATGAGACATGGGAATTGGTTCCCTTGCCTCCCAAGAGGAAGCTTGTGCAATGTAAGTGGGAATTTCGAACCAAAATTGCTGAAAATGGTTCTGATATTAAGTACAAGGCCATATTAGCTCTTGGATATTTTCTCAAGTCCAAGGAGTTGACTTCACCGAGATATTTGCACCGGTTGCAAATATGGATTCAATTAGGCTAGTTCTAGCCATTGCTGCTACTAAATGTTGGGAGGTTCACCACATGGATGTAAAGAGTGCATTCCTCCATGGTGAACTACAGGAAGAGATCTACATGCATAATCTTGAAGTTTTACAAGAGTATCCTTCACTTTTTTGCATGTTGAGGAAGTCATTTTATGGCCTCAAGCAAGCCCCAAGGGCTTGGTATGCTAAAATGGATAGTTTTTTGCTCTCAATTAGTTTCATTTGATGAAAATCTGATCCAAATGTGTATTTGCAGAAAAATGATGATTTATTGTAGGTTATTGTATTGTATGTGGATGACCTCTTAATTACAGGTAGTTGCACCAAACAAAATGGATCAATTAAGGAATCTCTACACAATGAGTTTGCAATGATAGACCTAGGATTTGCTAAAACAATTTCTAGGATTGGAAATTGAGCAATCTAAAAGAGGCATCATGATAAGCCAACATAAGTATGCTCTAGAACTGCTAATAAAGTTCAATATGGCTAATTGTAAGGAATCCAATTGACCATTTCTTTCTGGCATAAAACTAGGTGAATTTGGTGATTCTCCTTTGGTAGATTGCTCACTATATAGGCAACTAGTTGGTAGTTTGATGTACCTTACACATACCAGACATGATTTATATTATGTTGTTATTGTTGTAGAAAGGTATATGCAATGGCCACATGAGGTCCATTGGAAGGCAGCCAAAAATATCCTTCAATATGTTCACGGAACAAAGAGTTTTGGGGTACACTATGCAGCTAGTTCTTCACTAGAACTAGTTGAATTTTCTAATTCGGATTGGACTAGAGATCCCAATGACAGAAAGTCCAATTCATGTTTTTTCTATGCCTATTGATGGCCCAATTTTCTAGTATAGTAAGAAACAACACGCAATTTATATTTCTTTAGTTGAGGCTGAATACAGGGGAGCAGTGAATGCAGCCACACAATGTGTGTGCTTGCAAGGTATTATTCAAAAGCTTGATGTTACATTTGATTCACCCACTAACATTTGGTATGATAATAAAAGTTACATCAATATACCTACAGGTCTGGTATAGAGGAAAAGAACAAAGCACATAGAGATCGATATGCACTACATTTGGGGCTTAGTCCATGACAGGTTGATTTCCCTGCAATATTTCCCATCCACTGAGCAAACTACTGACATATTCACCAAGATTTTTACTAAGAAGACCTTCACTTAATTGAGATCATTGCTTGGAGTGAGTGATGGATTGTGATGGATGCCATTCACTTACATGTTTTCAGCCCCATGTCCATTTTTTAGGGGAGGTTTTGTCCCATGAGGTTTTCCTCTTTTCCTCATTTTTACATGGAAAAATAAATTTATGTTTGTAATGAGGTGACTTGAGCCTTTGTTGCCAAGGCCTCCAATAATATTTTGATGAGTTGTACTAAGACATGGTTAAGGAGGGGATGTTAGAATAGTAATAGAACACTTAGTACCTTGGTTTATAACCTTAGTCAATTTCATTTGCTTCTTAGCATTAAATTGTTATGGTTTAGACCTAGGGAATTTTCCTAGCAGGTGAACTAGTTATTTCAAGGACTTTCACACATGCATCAATGCTTTAGTTGGTCGACCCAACACATGTGCACCCTCATTTAATTCCTTGGGGTTCTACATCCTTTATTTTGGTTATCTGGGTTTGACTAGGGGGCGCTTATGTGTATTTTTGTCAATTTTGGCTCTCCTAGGAGAACTTATTGTCACATAGAGCCTCCCACACACCTCTAATTTCTCACCTACACATGCCATCAAGTCATCATTTCCCCAACACACTTCATCCACATCCACACGATGGTTTGTGACCATTTTGGCTTAGTTGGAGCTAGTTCGATCCACCTAGGGGGGATCGAGGCCAATTTTGTCCATTTCACATGTACACTCTGTTGAGGCCTGGAAATTCGCAGGTAACAATAGTTAGGGATTCTCCCCAGTAAATGTTCCCAACGAGCCCATTACTATTTGGTATGGGGAATCCGTCCAGTTTACGGTCCGATTACAGTAGGTCAAGTAACAAAATAAATGGTTTTATCGGTTACGACATGGTCCACTATGTATATTTTTAGTTTTTTGAAATTGAGTGTGATATACAATTGCCTATCTAAAAATTCAAATTGATAGAGAATACGAGGAGGGGTCACAATGTGATGCGCAAGTTCTTACCTCTCGTCTTAACTCTCTCGCATCTAAATCACACACATCAAGAAACTAAAACTAACTATCTAACCTATCCCTAGGGAGCAAGATTATCATTTATCAATGAGTAATGTATTTCTGCACATGCATTAAGAAAAATCATAGATAGTTGTTACTTATTTCAAAACACATGAACATTAATAGATATATGAACAACAAGATAGCTTATTGTTTATGAAAAGCCTTCATTACTCATAGTGGAAATTTCATAGAATAAACTAGAGCACATTCATAACAAGAACATAGGTTCAAAGAGTTAGAATGATCTCACAATTAATGGACACAAGCTGAAAATGAAATAGTTCACATTCAACAGATCCATAGCACAACATTTGAAACATTCCACTAAGCTTTCTCCAACAGGAAACTTGTAATTCTTATTGCAAAAGGAAATAGTTCTTCTTACAACATACTCTCACAAATCTATCTGGGAAAAATTCCCCATCTCTATCTAACTCTCCTCTACTTATACAAAACCACAAAACCGTTGGGTTGCCCTCTGGTGACCTTTGGGCTCCCCAACCGTTTAAATACACAATTTTGTCTTTTAGTGAGTGCTATACAATACGTTACATTAAACTAAAATTTAATAGCACTTTTATAAAGAGGGACCAGCTTGGTCATCGATGAACTTTTCCCAAGCCTGGTCCTCTGCTGCTATTGATTATGCTTAGTAATCCGTTGGTCCTTTTTTAGATCCTGTTGATCTTAGACCTTCACTTTCTTCTTCTTTTCTCTATCTATGCTTCTTCATTCTTCAGCCACTTCCTTCCTTGTTGCCTCCCTTTTAGACATATCTTCTTTGCAGTAGCAATCATTCTATCATAAACACAGCCTATTCTTAGACCACTTAACATTTGACAAAGTAACACAAACTGTATCAAAACACACATCCTGTAAAATGAACTATCAACAATATTAATGCATGAAAAGAAAAATGATAATGCAAAGGAAATCCTGCAAGTTCGTATCTTGAAATCCGCTAAATCCACAGTCCAAACTGAAATCACAAGCCCAAAAAATAGACTCTTTATCTCAATCCAGGCCGCATCTGGACTAACTCGAAATCCTCTGAATAAAGCATGAATCACAGCAAATGTAACCACCAATTCGAACCCTAAACTGCGCTCCTCATCTTAGAGAAAACTAGACTCGACCAAAACCCACGAAACAACTTTGCCATCATAAAATAGAGTAAAAGCACATAAAAAATGTGGGAAAACCCTCTCAGCGAGCAGAACTACTTAAGCATCGAGCAGAAACAAAACTCTCATCGGAGGGCAGAAGCACTATATGCATCGGCAGGATAGTTCACTATGCAGTCGCAACGGCAGATAACCAATTGATTATGAGTTATGTGGATCACAAAAATCATTGGCAATAGGAAGCTTTAATGATTAAGTGTCAGCGATGGTGAGCTCAATGTTGCCGCTATGTCGACAATGCAAAGGACTAGCCCTCCGATCAATAGTCATAAACTGTTCTGATAGCGAAGAGAAAACAAAAATATTGAAAAGCAATAAACCACGAAATCGGCAAGGATAAGAACTATCCATCAGAATGTTTTTCATCTGCCCTCCAAAATGGCGGTGACTTAGAATACTAATGCTCCGACAATGATAAAGAAAAAATGCCGATAGTAAAAAAAGAGATAAACGCGCATTGACGAAAAACAGGACTTTCCATTGGGTCATTCATTATTTATTTTCCGAAACAGTGGCTGCATAGAGAACTAGTGCCTCGACTCATTGTTCAACTGACCTCCGGCAGTGATAAAGGAAATCATCCAAAAATCAAGAACTTCAAGTTCCACAGTCAAAAGCATTGGCAGACAAAAAGCAGCTTTCCGAAAAGAAGGAAAACAGTTGACCTCAATTCAACTTCAAACAATCCAAATTTATAGCAAAGGGAAAAAACAGAGTTCAGGAAACCAAATAAATCCAGGCAAGATAAAATTAAAAGGAGGGTCCAATTTTTTTTTTAAATTTGGGAAATTGTTGCAGCTGCAACAATTGGTGACTACTTGGTGAACCCATATCTCTGGACAATTTCTTCCTTAAGTAACAGACTATTTGACAATAAAACCAACATGTTGAATTCTTCTAGATGTCTGGATTTCTCAAATGGCAAATGTATGTACTTTTAATCATTGATGATAGTCCAATTTAGGAAAATGGAAACCAAGATTTGAAAGTCAAGATAACTCTTTTGAGGCCAGGAATATGAGTTTCAATTTTTTACCTTTGTCTCCGGGTAGCTCCCAGCTTGGACACCACAGTGTTGTAACATATGGTAAATAGAAATATTCGTTTGTTCCTCATTCCCATGCCATTTTGCACTTTTGTACTTTTGGACTTTTTTGTCCTTTTTGAGTCCTCTTGCATGCCTTTCTTTCTGAATTTTTATTCAGGCTCCTCTATCCATAGTGTCCTTTTGTGTGAAAGATGTATTTAATTTTCAGCTCATGGACGGAGAATAAATTTGACAATTTTGTACTCATATGGTTCAGTACTTCGTTTTGATACATATTACTTTCTTAGGAGATTTTTGACTCTTATTTTCCTTTTGGCTTTCAATTCTTGGCATGGGATCATTTATATATAATATATTGTTTACCTTGCTTCCTTTCCATGGGTCTTTTGCTGTCACCCCCTAAGAAATTTTTAAATGTGAGATGGATGGAGCCCCGAAATAGTATTCCAAACCTTTCGATCCTGAGTTATTTTACAAGGATTAAGTAGGAATTCAATATGTTCATAGCCATTTGCGAAAACTGCTAAACTAGAAGAATTCTTTCAGATAAATCAATAATACACAGTCTTATAATCAAGGATTTTAGTTAATCTAGAATTCTGATGCTCTCCATGCAACCAAAACTTTGCTTCTTTTATTGAAATCAATCAAAATCTAATTAAAAACAAACATAAATAAAATAAATAAAAAATAAACAACCAAATCTATTTATTTATGTACAAGATAATCAAGAAATAAAAACCAAGAAAAATAAAGTTTGAGAACTAAACCACTAACTGGTCATTTCTCTGCCCACCCCTGTAAATATGGCAACTTGTAAGTTGAGGGGCTAGGCTTGACTGAAAAGGCCTATGCATTATCTAATCCTACTATACTTGAATCAAAAACTACACCTACTATATTACAATCAATCTCATCAGCCCATGAAAATCGAAGGAGATCGGGCTGGGTGTCTGGTGTACTGCTAGCTTCTTCCGCTTGGTAGTTTCCTGGTTCTAGCTCAATTAGATAATTTCCCAACACAGAATTCACTGGTTCATTTTTTTCTTCCGATTGAGTAACATTGTGCTTCATGTGGGACTCTCTTAATATTTTTATCTGATTTGGACTTCCCTTATGAGGCAACCACAGATGTGACCAATCTAATGTGAAATATCCATTTAGCCTTGTTGACCAGTCTCGATTCAAAACAAGTCCATAAGCATCAGGTATGTCTGCTACTACAATATCAATGTACTGACATATCTTTTCATTGGCAAACAAGCGAATCAGAACATCTTCCATTTCCCTGACTACTTTCACAGTGGTCATGTCTAGCTAAATAACCTGCCAGGTAGTTGGTTTAGGTTGTCCATTGATCTTCTTGCAGACTGAAAGTGGCATAACATTGACTGCTGACCCTGATTCTACTCAACAATTGTGTACATTATGGTTTAAAATCTCAAAAGTCAGGAGGAATGGTGGGGTTTTAAACCTAGCCTTACCTCCCACACTTGCTTCAACAATTTCTTCTACGGGTTGGTTGTTAGTGGGAAGCTCTTCCTCTGGTACTTCAAACGCTTTTAACAATTTTTCTTTCTGTTGAGGTACATTACACATTTCAAATAATGAAATATTTTCCTTAGCCCTTTTAATGTCCTCCACAATATCATACCCCATCGCAGGCGCTTTGAGATTTTCCTTGAAATTATCAACTTTGTCTTCAATAGGATTAACAGGCATGTTGACTCTCTTAGGATCTTGACTTGTAATGGTAAATTCAGGTATTTTATTAGCTGTGGTGCTCTTCTGTATTTTCTTTATATTCTCTTGAAGTATCTTGATTTTCGGGAGTATGGAATTGTCTTCTTTTAACAACCTCTGACTTCTCGTTGTCACATTTGTTTCTAATGTTTTTTCTTGTTTCAGTGAACCTTCTTCTTCGGTATCAAATAGTGACACACAGTCCAATAAAACTAAAGAATCCTCTTCTTGTTTTTCAGTGGGTTGATTATCTTTTCCTTCCTCCTCATCAGCTTCTGTTAGTTTGGAGTCCAATAGCCGATTCATTACTAATGTCATCGAATTTATCCATTAGGGACAATTTTTCTCAAAATGAGGATGCTAATGAAAGGTGCAAAAATTATCCATACCTACCTTAGTTAAATTCATTGATGTAGGACTGTGTGGAGGTTTAGATTGATTGTTGTCTTCTCCCCTTTTATAGTAAGGCTTATATGTTTTATGAGCTTCCTTTTCTTTTTCCAAATCTATCACTCTATTAGATAGCTTCTGCATCATCTTCACCATCCCTTAAAAATCATGTGATTGCTCATTCTTAGGCTTAGTCAGTAACAACGCTCTCTTACCAAAAAAAAAATCTTCCGATTGCACAGGATAATCTTCTATGCTCTCTTTCTCAACCTCTACCCTCTTAGCTTCTTCATAAGTTTCTGACAATGTAGGCTTGACTGACATCTTGGCAAACATGGCCAATTCAAGCCCTAGAGCTGAAGTATAGTATTCAATCAGAACTTTATCAGATGGTTTATCAGTTGCAGGAAAATTCTTTATATAAGCAACAAGTCTTTGAGTGAAATTTTGCACCTTTTCCTTCCTTTCTTTCTTTAAAGCACATAACCCTTTCATTAGAGATGCATGAGTTTTCTGGACTGCATATTTGCTTCTAAATATTCTTTCAAATGTGTCCCAGTCTGTGATTGAATTTGCAGGAAAAGCAAAATACCATGAAGTTGCTGCTCCTTTCAGGGTATGTGGAAACAATATGCAGACTACATCTTCATGTTCTCTAGCCCATAGTCCTTCTATAGCCAAGTAAAAGCTTTGCAAATGATCATCTACCAAAATCTTTTCACTTGGGTCAAACTTAGGCAAAATTTTCTCAAAGGCTTGAGGCAAATCATGCAAAGGAGGTGTAATGTTTAAAGGTGACCTAGCCTTCCAAGCAGGTGGTGGATTTGGTTGGTTTGCATTTTCATGAGCCATGATTCTGGGTGGAGAATGAGATGGTGAGGGAACAGGGGTATGAACAGGTGAACAGTAAGGTGTATCTGGGCCCAACTGATTCAAAGGTTGATTAGCTTCCTGTAGGGATGCTTCTACCAGTTCTTCAAGGTCTTTCACCAATACAGAATCTTCTAACTGAGGACAATCTCTTTTTTGATATTCTCTTCTGGGTAAGACAGGAATAATTGGTAATCCTCCAATCTTCTTCGCATAGGCCCTAGTAAATCTTCTCAGATCATCAACTACTTCATTATTGATAGAATGCAGATGCTCTTTACCCTTTTTCTTCTGGAGTTGGATTGGGAAACAAACTGCTTTCAGAACTGTCACAGGTGGAATAATTTCAAGGAAATGGGTTTCCTCGGCCAGCCATGCACTGGCTGCACTCCTTCTTGCACCAAAAACTGTTGAGGCCTGGAAATTCATAGGCAACAACAGTTAGGGATTCTCCCCAGTAAACATTCCCAACTAGCCCGTTATTGTCTGGTATGGGGAATCTGTCCAGTTTACGGTCCAGCTACCGTAGGTCAAGTAACAAAATAAATGGTTTTATCGGTTACGGTCCAGTCCACCGTGTATATTTTTAGTTTTTTGAAATTGAGTATGATATGCAGGTGCCTATCTAAAAATGCATATTGATAGAGAATACGAGGAGTGGTCACAATGTGATGCCCAAGTTCTTACCTCTCGTCTTAACTCTCTCACATCTAAATCACACACAACAAGAAACTAAAACTAACTATCTAACCTATCCCTAGGGAGCAAGATTATCATTTATCAATGAGTAATGTATTTCTGCACATGCATTAAGAAAAATCACAGATAGTTGTTACTTATTTCAAAACACATGAACATTAATAGATATATGAACAACAAGATAGCTTATTGTTTATTAAAATCCTTCATTACTCATAGTGGAAATTTCATAGAATAAACTAGAGCACATTCATAACAAGAACATAGGTTCAAAGAGTTAGAACGATATCACAGTTAATGGACACAAGCTGAAAATGAAATAGTTCACATTCAACAAATCCATAGCACAACATTTGAAACATTCCACTAATCTTTCTCCAACAGGAAACTTGTAATTCTTATTGCAAAAGGAAATAGTTCTTCTTACAACATACTCTCACAAATCTATCTGGGAAAAATTCCCCCTCTCTATCTAACTCTCCTCTACTTATACAAAACCGCAAAACCTTTGGGTTTCCCTCCGGTGACCTTTGGGCTCCCCAACCATTTAAATCCACAATTTTGTCTTTTAGTGAGTGCTATACAATGCGTTACATTAAACTAAAATTTAATAGCACTTTTATAAAGAGAGACCAGCTTGGTCGCCGATGAACTTTTCCTAAGCCTGGGCCTCTGCTGCTATTGATTATGCTCAGTAATTCGTTGGTCCTTTTATAGATCCTATTGAGCTTAGACCTTCACTTTCTTCTTCTTTTCTCTATCTCTGCTTCTTCATTCTTTAGCCACTTCCTTCCTTGCTACCTCCCTTTTAGACATATCTTCTTTGCAGCAGCAATCATTTTGTCATAAACACGGCTTGTTCTTAGACCACTTAGTGTTTGACAAAGTAACACAAACTGCATCAAAACACACATCCTGTAAAATGAACTATCAACAATATAAATGCATGAAAAGAAAAATGATAATGCAAAGAAAATCCTGCAAGTTTGTATCTTGAAATTCGCTAAATCCACTGTCCAAATGAAATCACAAGCCCGAAAAACAGACTCTTTATCTCAATCCAAGCCGCATCTGGACTAACTCGAAATCCTTCGAAGAAAGCATGAATCACAGCAAATGTAACCGCCAATCCGAACCCTAAACTTCGCTCTTCATCTCGAAGAAAACTAGACTCGACCAAAACCCATGAAACAACTCTGCCATCATAAATAGAGTAAAAGCACATAAAAAAGGCGGGAAAACCCCTCTCGGCTAGCAGAACTACTTAAGCATCGGGCGAAAACAAAACTCTCATCGATGGGCGGAAGCACTATATGCATGGGCAGGATAGTTCACTACGCAGCCGCAATGGTGGATAACCAATTGACTGTGAGTTCTGTGGATCACAAAATCATTGACGATCGGAAGCTTTAATCACTAAGTATCGGCAATGGTGAGCTCAACGCTGCCGCCGTGTCAACAACATAAAGGACTAGCCCTCCGATCAATAGTCATAAACCATTCTGATAGCGAAGAGAAAAAAAATCAAAAGCAATAAACCACGGAATCGGCAAGGATAAGAACTATCTATCAGAACGTTTGCCATTTGCCCTCCGAAACGGCGGCGACTTAGAAGACTAATGCTCTGACAGTGATAAAAAAAATGATGATAGTAAAAAAAGAGATAAATGTGCATCGGTGAAAAACAGGACTTTCCATCGGGTCATTCATTATTTATTTTCTGAAACGGCGGCTGCATAAAGAACTAGTGCCCCGACTCATTGTTCAATTGACCTCCGACAGCGATAAAGGAATCATCCACAAATCAAGAACTTCAAGTTCCACAGTCAAAAGCATTGGTAGACAAAAAGCATCTTTCCAAAAAGAAGGAAAACAGTTGACCTCAATTCAACTTCAAACAATCCAAATTAATAGCAGAGGGAAAAAACAGAGTTCAGGAAACCAAATAAATCCAGGTAAGATAAAATTAAGAGGGTCCAATTTTTTAAAAAAAATTGGGAAATTGTTGCAGCTGCAACACACTCATATTTGGCTTCCTAATCCTCACGAATTTTTCCAAATGTAATATATACATGTTCTTAACACATTCAGATGTTAGATAGTTCAATAATATCTAGTTTATGTTCACATATGTATGTAAAATTGTTCCTCTTTCATGCTTTTTGTTGGTTTTTGCAAGTAATTCGAATTGTGAGAGTCTCTTGGGCTCGTAGATCATGTTGCAGATCAAATTCTCACAAAATACTAGGCCCTTAAGAAATTATGATTAGATGAGTTGAGGGTCATGCCTGCACCAATTTGACTCAAGAATCTAATATCCTTGTTATAGAGAATATTAAGCAATTGGTATGGAAGATGAGAGAAAAAACAACCAATCCATGGGTCTTGGAAAAAATGGACTTTTCATCCATTCCCCACCTTCCAAACAAGACTAGAACCAATCACTTGAAAAACGTTAATAAAATCCCTCCACATTGTATATGCATACCTTGTTGATTTATCTAGACTTTGGATCCATTTTTCAACTGTTAATGGATAAATATATTTCATAATAATCACTTTGTCTCATAGACCTCCCCATTTGATAATCCTCCATATACCTTTGGCATCTAGTGCATTGGAAAAACATATTGGATGTTTCAGTCCTCACCCAACGAGTTCCTTAGGTAGAGCGGTTTTGGCCCATGACACCCAAGAAAAAGACCTGTCCTCTGATGACCCTTTCCATAAGAACTGATATGATAATTTTCAGATCTGTTCCATAGTACCAATTGGAATATAAGCTAGAGAGGTCTAGAATACATGAAGGAATTCAAGGAAAAATTTCAGAAGAATCAATCTGCTTCCTCTGGAAAACCACTTGTTGCACCATAAGTGGAGTCTTCTCTCAAATTTTCCAACAAGACAAGCCCAATCTATTCCCAAATAGTCATTAGGATTCAAGATGAATCCCAAATAGTTTACACCTTCTTCTAAGTCCACTTCATTGAAATAGAAAAATGTTAGAATCGATTATATAGAGTTTTGGGATATATTTAAAACATAGACATATGATCTCCTGCTATTAATAATCATACCCAAAGGTCCTTAAAAAATATCCATAATAGATTTTAGATTAATATGTTATTCCTAGATCCATATGAAAAGAGGAGAATATCATCTACGAAAAAATAAATGAGTAATAAGGATATTCTCAAGAATATTTATATGTCTAAGAGAATCATTGTTGTGAGCTTAAATGATATCCCATATAATTCTTTCCACCACAAAAATAAAAAGGACGGATGACAAAGGAAAAAGACATTGATTGGACACAAAAAAAGACCCAGTTTACAAACTGAAGATTGAAGCCTACCTTAAGCATTACCAACCTGAGATATAACCAATTAAATCTGGCATATGCCTTGGTAAGATCTACTTTAATAATGGTAACATGGATATTATTATTATTTGCCATATGCATCACTTCTTGAGCAATGTTAATGGCATCATGGATCTGTATCGCTTTAATAAAAGCAATTGTTCTTCAGAGACAACATCTGATAAAAATTTCTTCACTATGCTAGCTATCATTTTAGCAATCAATTTGTAAAAATAGTTGCACACATATATGAGTCTCTATTCCTCCCATTTTGTCATGTTTTCTACATTATGGATGAGATTTATAAACGTAGCATTGAAAGGATCTAAACTCTACCATTAAATCTAGATTCCTCAATAACCACTAACAAATCACCTTCAAACAAGTCCATGAAGCCACTATAAAATGTCACATGCCATACATTTGAACCTGGGATTTTATCCTTTTGCATGGATATAACATCTTCTTTACGTTCCTCCAAACTGACCTCTTCCATTATCTCATGATTCCGATCCGCATTAACAAAACTATGATAGAAAGAAATTGAGCTAAGAATTTTATCAATAGAGGCCCTATCATATTGTTTGTAAAGGTTCTTGAAATATTCGACAACCGAACTNTCCGCATTAACAAAACTATGATAGAAAGAAATTGAGCTAAGAATTTTATCAATAGAGGCCCTATCATATTGTTTGTAAAGGTTCTTGAAATATTCGACACCCGAACTAGCCATATTTTAGAAACCTCTAACTTATGAAGCATCATACTCTTTAATCTTCCAAATAGAATCTGTGCGATGCCTATGTTTAACGAAATTGTGGAATTGTTTTGTATTATAATCACCCTTATGTATCCATAGTTCCCTTCTCTTAAGGTGATAGGTAGCTTCCTTCTCATCTAAGATATTGGTTCTCTTGTTCTCCAAATCAATAATACCTATTTGTTTACTAATCGAGAGAATCCATCTTTATATTGATAATGAAAAGAGTCAATGAGTCTTCAATCCTTTTGAGATCCTGATCCAACCTAATTTTTCTCTTAACAACCCATGTAATAAACATGTTCTTTATCCTCTTGAGGTTGTTAAGAATTTGAATACATGTTGATTCATCTCTATTATCATAAAATTTGATCCAACATCTTTTAACAAGTTTTTGGTAGTCCTCCTCATCCATCAAATAAGCATTAAATTTAAACGAACTACGAGGTTTCTACAAATCCATTTTAATTTCTGTAAAAATAAGGAAATGGTCAGAGTCACCACCTTCTCCCACTCATTGTATGATATTATCTAGGACCTGTAAGAGGCCCTCATTAACTAAAAAGATTGCAATTCTCTTGGCTATTCTCTTATTCTTCTAGGTAGTCCTAATATTGACCAAAAAAATATAAAAAAAGAGAGCGTTCATCAAGCCTATGAAGGAAAAATTCAGAAAAAGAATCAGTTTGGGAATTAGGACCCCAAATCCTCACCCTCCCCCATAGAAAAATTTAAGTCTCCACCTATAATAACTTTTTCACCTCTCGACACACCAGAATGTAACAACCTTTCTCAGTATGCAACCCTATACAAATATGACCCATAGATATTAATAATATTGACATAATGACCAATCTCTCGGGGAAAAAACAATTATACCAATGCCCAACATGAAATCCTAGTTGGTTAACCACAACATGAAATTTTTATTCCAACTAGTAATCAATCTTATCGACCTGCCAAAAGCATCAATGTTGAAAAATTCCCATCCAAGCAAGAGAATCTGAAGATCATCCAAAATTTCTAAACCAATGGCTAATGATTCTTGCAACAAAATGACTAAAGGACTTTTAGACAAAACAAGTCTTTTTAGAGGGAATCCCTAACCCTTTGATATTTAGAGACATAAGAAGCATTAGATAACCAAAGTACTAGGACAACTCACTCTAAGAGTCCCTTGAATAGTTTTTTGATGGCCATCTCTAACATCACGAGATATTAATTGGTCACGGGAAAATGATATCACAAATTGTTTACCCCTAAGTCTATCCTTAGATAATGATAAGTCCTAAAATAAACCTTCATGTATCCTTAATCCACTCTTAAAAAATTATCTTCTACGAGGTCTCAAGAAATACTTGGAGGACCCAAGGGTTGAAGGACTATGAACTTTCCCATCATCTATCACATCCATATACTTGTCAATTGGGGATTTGATATGAGAGTTCATCTCACTTTCCCTTTAGAATACCTTAATCATTAGAATGGCAGAGCTCAGAGTGAACATCTGAGGGAGACACATGTAGGAGGATAGTCTCTCCCATATTGAAACCAAAATTCTTTGTCATAAATGACCCATCATTCATGTGACCCAGGTCCACAACATTGTCTTCTATAATACCCCACTTTTGACTCATAGAGTCCAAACCACCCCACCATTCTTAGGATGAGGTTGGCCCCAAATAAATCCAGTAGAGGTAATCTCTAATCAAACATGTATTATCATCTACTTTGACATATGTGTCTGACCCTAAGTACAAGCAAAGGAGATCAATTCTAGAGAAACGTATCTAACAATACCATCTGGCATATAAGGAAAACCCAAAGGTGCAATCCCATCCCTAATAACCCATGAACCTACAGTCTCAGATAAACAAAATTTATTTGACTCCATACAAAGATAGGGCCTAGGATGAAGGATTCCAATGAGGGGATGGTCACTTCCAAATCTAAACCAATGGACTCAAAAGACTTGGAGGAAACCTCAGATACACCCTTTGAAAAAATGCAAAGTAACTCTTCAGAGACCAAGGTAGGAGAATTATTTAAAGTCATATGAAGCGTCACTTCCCCCTTTCACATGGTTCTATAGGTAGCTGCATAGAAAGGGGTAGATCAGGAGAAGTAACACAAGGTACCATACCCAATCTAGGGTTACAAAAATTCCTTAAAAAAATACCCCGAAATAAAAAACGACGAGAAGAATTATCTTTATGTTATGAATTCTTATAAGAAAGAGAACAAGAGAATAGACTTTGGGGATATATGGAGATCTTAAATTTACCTGTATCAATCATGGAACAAATCAGAGTCGAGAAGGTTTGTGGTTGAGCCAAGACCTTGCTACCTAGGACATCATTTCCTTCAGATAATTCTTCTCTCTCCAATCGCATATTGCGACCTGGAGAATCTCAATATTTGGAGAAAGGTCGTTCTAAACCATAGAAACAAGAGCCTTATTCCTTGTACTCTTTCTAGACTACTAATAATTTTGAACTTTATCTAAAACGCTTGAAGAGAGTAAGCCATGTTTCCTTTTCCAAAAACCCCTCTTGATAGGAATTCTACAGTCCTAAACTAATGGGCAAGAGAGTGACATTGGTTGCACCTAAACAAAATTCATGTGTAGTTAAGATTCTATATGAATAAATCTCCACGCATTGAAATATTCAACTTTGCCATCAAGCCCTCCCTTAAGTCTATTTCAACCAAAATTTGGGAAAGGTCATACTTCCCATTTCTAGAAAACTCATATCGGCCGAGACATGTGACCCAAGCAAAGAACCAATCCTTCTAAAAATGTCTAGGGTCCAAAGTTTAGGAGGAAGACCTCGAATCTCCACCCAAATTGCCTGAATGAAAGGATTTTTCCTTTTTGCATCAAAGAAAGATGTCCACCTCTGGAGATTCAAAGGAGCATAGTCCCAATACCAAACCCCATTCAGAATTTTTAAGGCATCATCTAGACTGCCTAGAACCACCCCGAGCCATTCTCGATCCAAAGGTTAAACCCTCGACAGATAACTAAGGAATTCATACCAGATCGCTTTGCTCCAACATTTAAAAATAGATAGGCTCATCTTGTGACCCAAAAAGTGACCTACCAAATTCAAATTCGAGATCGAAGGAACATTACTCAAAGAAAGATCCTTGCCTAAAGACAAGCAAAATTACGAGGGTTTTCTTCTAATCTTCTTCGGACAAAAGGATTGTCCCACCTCCCCTACATCCCTAGGTCTAGAAGACTTGTTGCAAACCCTGTCATAGCTAGAAACCCTATTCCTTTCACAAGAATAATCATGTGAAAACCCCAACAATCTTTAATCGAGGGAAGTTGAGAAGACACCACCTTGGAAGGATCAAAAGATAGACTAACAAAGAGTTTAAAGGAGGACCCACTTTTATCTTCCTGAGAGATCCACTTTGCGTCACCTCCACTAGATAAATCCATAAAAAAACAAAGGTTAGATCAAACAGAAAAGCTAAGTCATTAAGAAAATGCCATCAAGTCATCCTATAAGGTCCCGCATTGATTATCTGACCAAACATTCATATCATGTTCCAAAATGCAAAAGATAAAAGATACTAAGTTAAACTCCAGAAATATAAAACCACCAAAAGATGAAACCATAACCCTAAGATAAATTATAACAAAGAAACCAGCAAAGTATAAGATACCAAGAGAACATAGATTTATCCACAAGAAATATGCCATGGATGTGATGGAAAACCCTAGATGTGAATGCTTCATATAATAAGATAAAGCCGTATAGCTTTCATATGTGAAAGATTTCAAATTTTATACGAAAAGGTAAATCCTTTGATAGATGCACATGTCGTATAGTAATTTATCTTTATGGCAATGTAATATGACAATTTATATTATAATGATGTTCTTAAATATTAAAATATTTATCAAATTCTGTTTTCTATTATATATATATATTAAGAATGTTGATATCATATAACTAAGTACAAACACTTTTTAACAATATAAACCCAAGTAAGTTTTAAAAAATATTTGTGTATTTTATAATTCTCAAGAGAAGCCCCAAATTATAGACTTTACATTTTGAGATTTCAGCATGTAATGTAATGTGAATCTAATCCATAGCTACTCACCATTCATCTATTATATAAAGATATTAAAGCAATCCACTCGATAAGTTTTTGTCTATACTTGTGAAACTTATTTTTTTCAAAAGCAATCTAGAGCAAGCTTTTATTTTCCTTTCCATTTTTTTTTCAATATATAACTTTATTTTCATTTTCAATTTTTTCTAGTATATAATTTTTCATCAAATGATTTTGGCAGTAACCTACTTACCCGACCATTTGCATCGATTGGACGACCGGCAAAGTTTGATTGACGACCGGCAAAGTTTGATTGACGACCGGCAAAATCGACGTGACGGCAATGAAAAGTGATAAATGGTTGATTATTTCATGAAATGAAAAATGATAAGTGGTTGTCAGATTGATTATTTAATTAAATGATAAACAAAAGCTTGACTTTGTTTAGCGAACAAACATTGTTAGAAATTTACAAAATATTAGGTATTTGATTTTTATTGAAAAATTTCTTGTCTATAGTTGAGGTTTACTCTCGATGATGTATTTGAAAATGAAATTACCGTATTTGAAAATGAAACTAGCTTGTCCGTCTATTAATGATGTATTTGAAATTGAAATTAGCTTGACCATCTATTAATAATGGAAGAAAAAAAATGTAATATTTATTGTTTACATCATGGAATTATTAGATACAGTAACATTTATATAAATTTAATGTACATTAAATCATTCTTTCTTAACACATGACATAAACATATTTGAAAAATGGCCACGACATTGCTATAGATAACTATATATCATTAATGATATATATTTAGTAAATGCTGAAAAAATAAAAGAGAATAATTAAATTATTAATTCATGTAAAATAATAACAATTTGATGACCTATGACACCGAGAAGTTGAGAACAATACCACAGTAATAATAATATCATTATTAGTACATGTAAAATAAAAATGTGATAACCTCTCAGTATCCACAGTACAAAGAACTGCCACCTTTCCACCCCCTTGAGGGGCAAGAGCTATCCATTGAGCTGCAGAGCATTTAATGCTGTTGCAGCAGGCTTGATGACCCTTGGATCTTAAGCTGCTCGAGATCCAACGGTCATCAAGCCTGCTGCAGCAGCATTAAATGCTCTGCAGCTCAATGGATAGCTTTTGCCCCCTTGAGGCCTACTGGGAGAGAACAGAGAAACGGACCTACATGCTGTTCAAGATATATATTTTGGAACGGTACGTCTGTGTCATATTTCCAAATACAGTTGCGCGAGGGAAGAATGTTTGAGAAAGAACAAATACGGGTCCGTGGAATGCAAAACCCACTGGAACGCCGCCACCGTGTTAAAATTCTCCACCCGGCAGGTTCAAGAAATGGAAAGTGTAACTGCCGCTCTGTTGTCAGTTTGACAAGTCAGAAAAAAAAGTTACGTAACACGGACACCTATAAAATGGAAGCGTAGGGTCGGGTCGGGTTTAGTTGGTCAGGCCCCGTTACGGGGAACATGAGCCTGACGGCCTGACTTATCTAGGGTTCAGGGAGGCCTTTCTCCAATGAAATATTCCAACTCGCGTTACAGTTATCGTAGATCGTAGTGAATTGAGGTATGGATGGGAATTCGAGACGGAATATTTAGTTGGGTTAAAATTAACGAGATTGCTTAGTAGGTTTTAATGTGATGGTTTGTGTAGTAGGTAGTATTCAAAGAAATATAATAGTTTAAATATTAGGTTACTTCAAACAAAGAGAAATAAAAATTGATTAGAAATATTTGTTTTAAGAACATTTGGATTATGCAAATTTAACTATTCAAAATAAAGATGTAAATAATTTTAATTAAATTTTACTCAAAATACTATTGCAAATCGTCTCAACATTACTCCAGACAAATCAGTAGATATATACCTAGAGAGATACCGAAGTAGATGAGGTACTACAGGCACAATTATGTCGGAGCCTGGAGGGAGATAATCACAGTCACTTTCAGCGTCGCGCTGGCTTTCAGTAAATGTCAGCGTCAGTGTGCAAGTGGAGCAGCAGCGGGCCATGTGAGGTCTGAGAATGACAGAGATGGCTGCACATAAAATCATGGCATGACATCCATGATCCCCTCTGCTGATGCCCATTGCCCACGGACTGACCGAGGCAGCCGCATCATCATCATCATCTTCCACTGCGGTTTGCTATTCCCAATACGCACGCCGATCCACACTGACCACCGCTGACAAACGAGAGTTTGGTGGTAGGTTTGTTTGACAGCATGTCAGTGTCAGTTCCAGGTGTCGCTATCATTCAGGTCCACTCGCTTTCCGTGGAAGTTTCTTGCGGTGGCCACTGGAACTTGGCGTCATGATCATCATGGGACAAAATTGTAAGAAGATGGTTATAATTCGATTTGAAGGATGACCGTTAGTTTTAACCATATTAAGATAAAAAATTTAATTTAATATGAGCAAAAATAAAACTTTAATGTGATGTTATTTATATTTTATATAAAAGAATAATAAGGTGGCAATGTTTTCCAGGAAAGTTTTAGAGAGTGAAATTTAGAAAAAAAATATCTACTTGGAAGAATAGGTATTATCACTTCAATGATGATACTTTAATAGAAAATTTGATTTCTCTATTAAACAAGGTACTACATGGCATTATCATGTGATCTATTAAATTTCTTCTCAAGTGATTATGGGTACAAAACATGTTCATTTTGACAAGCTTGCAGAGTTGCATTGTTAATGATGAGGTTTCTTTGTTTTTTAAATATGTTTTTCCATGTTGTCTATATATGCTTCAAGAATTTTAATTTAGTGACTCTATGTATGTTTGTGTTGTCATTTCCTAGTTTAGATTTCTAAAGCCATTAATGGTTGGACTTACGACCATTTTCCTTTTAATTGAATAAGATTTTCTAATTTAAAACTACTTTCAAAAGTTATTAGTTTTTTTAAATGATAACGTTTGACATTTTGCATTTAAGAAATTATGGATCCTTAAAATTTTCTAGAATTACTACGCTTTGCAAGCCTTAATCTAGGTTTTTGAAAACATAAAAATGGGTTTGTATCAAAGTTATGTTAAGTTGGCTGCAACTTATGCTTTATCCTTTTAATGACTTAATATTAACTATGCAAGTTATGTTAAAAGGGTTCCCAAACATGGCATAAGGAGACATTAGCATGAAAGAGTGGTTCACCTTTGAAACATAATTGAATCCCTAGCAATTATAATTGTAATATTCCAATAACTAAATAGAACAAAAATTGAACCATTCATTTCATTGAATTACAATTATTGTATATCTGGTTACGGAGTGAGGTACAAGTTGAGTGAGCTTAATAAGAACACACGTGTTTCCTTCTTGGAGGTCACATGTTCAAATACGTAGAGGGTAGGTTATGTACACCTTTATAAACTATATTGTGAAATTGTTGCGTGGATCATGTCCCTTTCCCACAAATAAAGGGATCTCATACACCAATATTTGATATGTAACTATATTATGACCTTAAAAAATTTATTATTATTAAATCATCTATAACTCGACAAATTATGTAAGAAATGGGTAGGAAAATGTTAGGATTATTATAATCCTCCCTTGTCCACCTTAGTTTATTTTATTAGTTTCCTAGCTTATGATGATATTATCACTTTCATTAGTGCATACATATGTTATCTGGGGCCACTAGCCACTTGATGCGCCCTCTTGCATCAATTTTTTCACGTCCCCTCCCCTCTACTCATCGAGAGAGAGGACGCGACTCGACTGCTCTGTCTATCAAATCGAGGATCTATCCCCATGAACATAATTAAAGATGCATTGAAAATAAAAACATGTGTAGATGTATAACAAATGAAAATACAATGGAAGCAAATCTCATTCAACAAATTCAATATGTTCATAATAATTCATAAAACAAATACGTTGCGGAGAATATACAAGAGAGCACTTATCTTGAAAATGAGCTTCCCCGCAACTAGCTATGTCGCTACAACGTTCCACCCAACCATAGGCCAGTTGTGCTCATCAATCTCTCAGTACAACTGCCACCCCCGAGCTGGGCATGATTTCCGCAAGGAACTAGGGAACAACAACGGGCTCACACATAGCCAAAACACACCAAGGTTCAGCCAAACCAATCTATAAATGGGTTTATCAAGCTACTAAGGCAGTGGAAAGGAAGAATTGAGCTCAACCACAGAGCTATGGACACATGCACAAGATCTATCTAGCTTGGTCTCCACAATATCTACACACCCAACATAAGGAAGTATTCCCTTCACTGCTACACAGTCCCCCAGGCCATACCTTCCATTCCAGTGCTCTTCAAGGTGTGCATAGAAGAATAGCCAACATCTCTTGATCTTTCTGTGAGGTTCCTCTCTTCACTAGGTTTATCAAGTCAATTCTCGGCCTCTTCCACTCCTAAGTCTTATAGACCAAAACAAGGGTGCACATAACAGCAAAATACAAATGCTGGGTATGAAAAAAAACGTTTTGGCAACCAAAAACAAAATTGAAGATGGGGAAAATCACCCTGGGAGAGAAATTTGATTTCAGAAAACGTTCTTGGGAATTACGGGGCCAAAAACAACCTCTATAAACCCCCAAATCATGAATATATCTTCCTAGCCACTTTGCAATACAAAAATGGGTTCCCAGCCATGGATGAATGAAAGAAAACAACAGAAATCATGAAGGAAAACGCCCAACTACCTCTAGTTGCGTGAGGAAATGAAAAACATGAATGATGAATGGAATGGGCATCCATTTCTTAGGGTTTACTTGCCCCATAAGAAAAAACACAATTTTCCAAAACTGATGGCTTCCCCAATACGAATTTTGACTGCCATACCTCTCCACTCCCAAGGCATTAACTACCTCAACCAACTTCTGGAAGAAATAAATGATTGGGTGCATAAGACAAAATGGGTAGTTGAGAGTTTATGGGTTCTCTCATTGACAATTGTCTTTACACTATTGGCTCAAGGGTTTGAATAATTTCCCTCCCTATTCCTTGTGAAATCATACCCCCATCTCTTTGTTGCATTGCATAGCTACTTGTGGGTATTTTTATTAAATTGCATATTTACATGATGTTCTCAATAAATATTGTGCCTGGCTAGCACAAGAACCATAGGTATCGATTTTTAACTGTCAATACACAAAACGCTAAATCGATGGTGGGTCCTTGGCCTTTAGATCCTCACCATGATTTAATAATGGTATTTACATCATATACAATTTTAATGCAATAGGGGTCAAAATTTGGATATTACAAATTTAGGAGCTACAAATATCAATGCCTATATTTTAGGATAGTACATTGAGTTATGGGAGTCCCACCTTCGGTTCATCCTAATAAGTGTTGAGTCATGCTCCGATGAACCACCTTTAGTTCACTCTCAGTTAGAATAAGCGCCTCTTTTGCATGATTTGAGGAAAAAGGCGCCTTTTGTCACCTACCAAGGTCAGTTAACTGACTGTTAACTATTTCAGTTGTCCAGGGTTGCATTAGTGAGTCTTCAATGGTGTTTTTTCCAAAGTTAGTCATGTCTTGAGTCTGGGATTCGAATCACTCCTAGAGGATTCAAATTTCCTTCATTGTATTTGGATGTATTGTACTCAGATTAATGATTATTGTGTCCAACTATTGCTGTCAATTGTGTATTCCTTCTCTGCTTAATTTCACTATGCATGTTTGGCAATCTAACCCAATAATTAATCCTCCTTCATACTTATTTAGAAATAAGATTCAATACAGCCTGAAGGTCTTGTGGAATTGATAATTTTACATGGTATCAGAGCTCTACAAAGTTGGTTCATCTTCGATTTGAGAGTTTTAAGCACGTTTTGAGAAGAATTCATAAAATTGTTTTCTTGTTACAGTTGCATAATGGAGAATTCAACTGACTTGATACCAATAATCCTCACGCCCTTTAATTACCTGGATTGGAGGAAAGCTATGCAAATGGTATTGCATAACAAGGGTATGTACATGATCACAGTGGGAAAGGAGGTAGAACCCCAATAGGATTTAGATAAATCAAAGTACCTGAACAAATTGGATGAAGCTTTTGGTTTTATGTGTATTCACATCTTCAAAGAGTTTCTCTTCCATCTTAATGGATAAAAAAACTCGAGGGAAGTCTATATGAAGGCTCTTCCATCTTATTGGAACCCACACTTATGGTGGTATGTTGGAACCCATTATTATGGGGTCCTTGGTGTCCTTGAAAGTTTAGGTATTGAACCCACATATATGGTGGTTTGTTGTCCCTTGGATGCTATATGGTCATTGGCATGTAGTAGCCTTGTGATCATGCATATGAAACCCATAAGGTCTTGCAAACTAGTGGTGAGCTCTTTGTATCCCTCTTTTTGGGTGTTGGTACTCTCATGGTGATGAAGATATACAGTGGAACCATTTTATATGTTTTTAATGATATGGAGACCTTGAACATGAAGATGTTGAAGCCCTTGAAGTCCTTGAATCCATCTTGTATAATAATGATGATATTCTTGAAAAAATATTTGTTCCCACTTGATTGGTGGTGTTGGGGTCCTTGATACCCTTGATATGATGAGTATATGGTGGATCCCTCCTCCTTGTTAATTTGAAGTTTGTATATGTGAATACCATAGAATCCCTCATTCCCTTGATGATGTCCATTGAAGCCTTTGACCTTGGAACTTATGCAAAAGCTGACACAGTATTTGGCACCTTCATGTGTGGAGTCTTGATGTCCTATACAAATTGAAAGATTTAAGAGTATTAGACCAAGAATTTTAAAATAAACCCATCATATGGTGATATTCCTCATCAAGCCATTTACATTAATATGTGGAACATCTTCTAACTCCTTACTGTTAAAGAGATATGATTTTTTTTAAGTTGGTGTACCCCACCTTTTTGGGTGAGCCGACCAAACAAAAGAGAATTTAATTATTTGTAATTTTGAATTGCATGTCGGCCCAAGGTAATAAATTTTCTCCACAACCTATATAAATAGAATATCAAACATTTCATTTGTTCATCATCAATTCTCTGAGGAATTTCGCAACTCTTAGAGAAAAGTGCAAAATTTTGTGATAGAGGAATCTTTGGGCATCTTCATTAAAATTGGCATAACTTTCTCATATGGAATCGAAATTACAAAATTCTTGGCTTGTTGGAAATCTTGTTACAAGAGCTATGTGATGAAGTGATATAGAGTTTATTTTGGTTTGTATATGTTTTCTTCATATTATGATCATAAAAAATGTATGGCTCATGCTTCTAAGTTTCTCTTGTGATGACACATGTCTCTCGTGGATAGAGTTCATATTTGATCTGAGTATGCGAGCCTATGTATTGGTATATATCTTTGAATTCATTGAATATGTTATGGATTCTATGGTGATGGTTATCTTGGAATATATCTTGATGTGATATTTATATAGATCTTAATGATTATCTTGGATATTGTTGGCATATATTTTGGTGTTTATCTTGACTGTTGTATAGTGTAGTATTGAATGAGAAGTTGACATGTAAGTAATAGATCTTGTGAGTGATTTCTTTGATCAACCTATGTGTTTTATTTGAAAACTAGTTTGAAAATTGTTGATCATTGTGTCTTTGACCTAAGTGGAATTGGATTGTTATTGATTGTTAATGACAACCTTTGACAGTGTTGTAAGTGACTATTTGCTTGATATTTGTTTGATTTGTTGAATTTATTTGAGTGGAGTGAAAAATCCTTTCGTGTCTAAGAGTTTATGAGATTGATTGAGTTTGACATAGTTGGTTAAGTCTTTTATCTTCTTGGTTGAGGTTATTTGGTTGAGGTATATCATTTTTAACTATCAAGTATTCCTTGACTGTGATTGAGGTTGGTTGTGGTGCCATTAAGTTGAGTGTGATTGGATAGAGTTTGGTTGGCCGTATGTGAAGTCTCTTGGTTACTCAAATGTGTCTCTTACTTGATGAACTAGGACAAGTAATAAGGGTTGGTTGACTTTCAAAGCACTTGATTATATTAATACAAGTATATGATTGATTTGGCACATGTACACAAGTATATTGGTACATGTTGGTTTAGTTGAGTAGGATCGGCACAAGTTGCTTTATGTGAAGTTGGTTTGACTCAGATTGGATGAGTTGTATGAGCAATTGGTTTGACCCAGGTGGACAAAGTTTGGTGTGTAGAATTAGATTAACTGAGTCAGATGATGTGAGCAACATATTGATTGGTACAACTTGATTGGGCAGGTTGAGTGTACAGGTTGATGAGTAGTGTGATACAGTGCACAGTGATCAATTCATGAGTAGTGATTAGATGATGAGCAATGGTTAGTAGTGGCAGTGGTTGTGTAGTGTCATACATATTATGCAGTGTAGTACAGGTGTTGATTAGCAGGTGCACAGGATCATTGCGGTTGTGGTTCAACAATTTCTATCTTCATATCAGGGTGGCAGGACAGGGCAAGGAAAGGGGGTTGTAGCCTCCTTTCGGTTGTAGTCGAAGAACTAGGGAGTTGTAGCTTACTTCAGGTTGTAGCCTATAAATCAGGGGGTTGTATCCTCCTTGCAGTTGTAGCTGGAGAACTGAAGTCATTGTAATAATGGGGTTGTTTCCTCCTTCCAATTATTTCTAAGAAACTATTATAAAGGCTTCTATGGTTTTCTTCCCATGACTTGGGTTTCCATGTAAAATTTGGTGTTCTTTGCTTGATGATATGACTATGATGTGATGATGATACGATGATGAATATAATGTTGATGATGATATGATGATAATGTGATAATGCATAATATTGAATAAGTTATCCATTGTTAATAAAAGTTAAAACGTAATAGAAGTTGTGCACATTGATTCACCCCACCCTCTCAGTGTAATTGGTGTGTCCAACAATTGGTATCAGAGTGGGTCCTTCACAGAAATCCTTATCATCTTGAAGGATATCTTTGAAACATCACTGGGTTCTCAATAAATGGAGTACTACTGTTTCGTGGAACAAATTACTTTTACTAGAAAAGAAGAATGAAATTTTATCTTGAGATAGAAGGAATCAGTACGTGGCAATCAATTATTACTGGATATACTCTTCCAAATAAAGTGAAAACAACATCTCAGAAGGAAGAAAAGAAGAATAATTCAATGGCCATGGAAACCATCCTTGAAGGATTAGCATATCACCAAAAGAAGAAGATAGGAAAGTGAAGCTTAGCTAAGGAACTATGGCTCAAAATAGAATTGATCTACTCCACTAAAGAACAGGAAGAAGAGGTTATCAAACTCATGGTTGAAGACCTGACATATCTCCAAAAGGAGAAAATAGGAAAGTACAATTCAATTGAAGAGTTACCATTCAAAATAAATCAACTAAATGAAGAACAAGAAACAAAAGACATGTTAGTACAAGATCCAGGTAAGTATGAAGGTACGTCCCCTGAACACTATGTTTGTAATTCTTTTAAAGAGATATGTTTATCAGGTATAGAAGATAAGAGCCATTTTTTAGAATGCAATACTTTAGATTATGATAAAAATCATTGGTCTCTGAATTATGATAGAAATTTAGCAGATACTATGATCGACAATGAAATTACTAATGTTTCGCAAAAAGTGAAAAATATTTGTGAACAGAACCAAGTATTGCAAGAGCAATTGGAAAAATATGAGAAGAGGAATCAAGAAGAATCTTAGAAGGCCACATAGGCCATAATTAATCTAAAACTCCAAGTCGAAGAAGCTACTAGAATCAAAGAATCCATATCCAACTCTTTGAAAGATAAAATTGCGAAGTCAACTACAAAAATTGAAAAGCAATCAGAAGAAACTGTCAAGCTCAGAAAACAAATAGAGGATAAGGAGAAAGTATTGATCTGCAAGCTACAAGACAAAGACAGTGAGATAAGTACCTACAATACTAAAGAAACATTAGTAGAGAAATTAAGTAGAAAACAGGAACTTGAAATCAAATCCTTGAAGGTAGGGTTATGGAAGGTGTGTCTGAAAAACTTTGAATTTGAAAAGGATCTCTCAAAACTCAGAAAGGAGAATCATGTACTAAAAGGTCAAATGCAAAAATCCAATGAGGATGATCAGAATTCAAAAGCACAGATGGAAGACAATATATTTGATATGAACAAATAGGTAGAATAAGTCAAGAAAATAGAAGAAGATCTAACAAGACAACTCCAAGAAAATATAGAAATTTCTCAAAATCAAGAATTGAATATCCTCTCTTTGAAGGAAGATCTAGACAAAAAAACTACTCAGTTAAAGACAAATTCGAAGATCAAGAATAACATTGAAGAAAATAAAAGCTCTATGGAAAAAGAAGAAAAGGATAAGAGTAATACATGTATTCTCAGAAGATCCCATAATCAACAAGAATCAAGAGAAGTTACTAATCAGAGATATGTTATAAGGTTCCATGGTCACTGCTACAAGTATAACAACTATGGTCACAAAGCCATTCATTGCAGAGCTCATGACATAATCACTCCAGAAAGAAATCAAAGTACATTTTCAGTCCATTTTTACAATTGCTAACATTATGGCCATTTCACAAAACATTACAGGATGCAGAGACAAGTTAAATTTTGGAGAAGAAAGCAAGTTCAATCGAATGACATGAACAACCATCATCCTACCAAAGTATGGAGAATAAAGTTAGTAAATCAAAACAGAAATGATGAAAATATTGGGAAAAACCCAATGCCATTTTTAAGACTATCGACCAGTGATATCAAGTGTACAAAGAACGTGTAAAAGGATATATGTACCTGATTATCAGATTTGAGTATCGTATAGTATTTGGTTCTATCAGTATCTGTGTGATAGAATACAAGTCCATCAAGAAGCATCAATGCTTAGTGATTAGGGAAGTAGTAGTGCCAAAATAAGTTCTTGCTTCCATTAATGCAAAGAGGAAGAAAAGTTCAAAAGGAAGAGAAGTTGATAATAGGGGGAGCATGGCCTAAGGGGGAGCATGCCCTGAGGGGGAGCAGTATGGTTAAAGGATGTTCCCTTTGCCATTGATGCCAAAGGGGGAGAGAAGTTTTGTTGATAGTGGGAGATTGTTATGAAGAGGAGTAATGGTGTTGTCATCAATGACAAAATGGGGCGATTGTTGATTTAGTTGTCATTGATGCCAACTGTTGATTCCTTAGTGCCCCTTGTGGTGCCCTTGATGGTTAGTGTTTAGTTTGTGGTTGTTTGTGTCAAAGGAGCCCTTTTAACCTTGTCCAAGCCCAAGCTTGAATCCATTGGAGGCCTTGGAACAATGACAAAATACCTAGTTACCCATTGACTTGGTCAAGTGCCCCTAAGTTGTATCTTGGTCCCATTTTAGTCCATTGTCAAGTTCCTTACTCCTGATTGATCTTTGGTTACTAGTCTTTGTGTTGCTTGTTATGTTTTGATCTCTTGATTGGTCGTTGGATGGATGATGTGTCTCATGTGTAAATTCCTTGACGCATAGATGGTGAATGACATTGTTTGCATTGGATGGTATTGATTTTGTTAATTAATTGTGGGGTCCTTGAGTCTACTAGCTTAAATATTGATCCTCTTGCATTCAAAGACTTAGGTCTTGGAACCCACACTTATGGTGGTATGTTGGAACCCATTATTATGAGGTCCTTGGTGTCCTTGAAAGTTTAGGTCTTGAACCCACATATATGGTGGTTTGATGTCCCTTAGATGCTATATGGTCATTGGCATGTAGTAGCCTTGTGATCATGCATATGAAGCCCATAAGGTCTTGCGAACTAGTGGTGAGGTCTTTGTACCCCTCTTTTGGGGTGTTGGTACTCTTATGGTGATGAATATATATAGTGGAACCATTTGATATGTTTTTAATGATATGGATACCTTGAACATGATTATGTTGAATCCCTTGAAGTATTTGGATCCATCTTGTATAATAATGATGATATTCTTGAAAAAGTCTTTGTTCCCACTTGATTGGTGGTGTTTGGGTCCTTGATACCCTTGATATGATGAGTATATGGTGGATACCTCCTCCTTATTAATGTGAAGTCTGTGGATGTGAATACCATAGAATCCATCATGCCCTTGTTGATGTCCATTGAATCCTTTGACCTTTGTACTTATGCATAAGGTAACATGGTCATTGCCACCTTTATGTGTGGAGTCTTGATGTCCTGTACAAATTGAAAAATTTAAGAGTATTAGACCAAGAATTTTCAAATAAGCCCATCATAGGGGGATTTTACTTGTCAATCCATTTTTGTTGATACATAGAGCATCTTCTAAATCCTTGCGGTTAAAGAGATATGAATTTTTGAAGTTGGTGTACCCCACCTTTTAGGGTGAGCCAACCAAACAAAAGAGAATTTGATTATTTGTAATTTTTAATTGTATTTTGGCCCAAGGTAATAAATTTTATCCACAACGTATATAATAGAATATCAAACATTTCATTTTTTCATCATCAATTATTTCAGGAATTTTGCAACTCTTGGAAAAAGTACGAAATTTTGTGACAGAGAAATTTTTGGGCATCTTCACTAAAATTGGCATAACTTTCTCATATTGAATTGGAATTACAAAATTCTTGGCTCGATGGAAATCCTGATACAAGGGATATTTGATGATATGATCTATATTTTATTTTGGTTTGTATACTATTTCTTCATCTTATAATCTTCAAAAAGGTATGGCTCATGCTTTTGGGCTTCTCTTGTGATGGCACATGTCTCTCATGGATAGAGTTCATCTTTGATATTAGTATGTGAGCCTATATATTGGTATATATATTTGAAGTCATTGAATATTTTATGGAGGCTATGGTGATGGTTATCTTGGAATATATCTTGATGTGATCTTGATACAGATCTTGATGATTATCTTGGATATTGTTGGCATAGATTTTAGTGTTTATCTCGATTGTTGTATAATGTAGTATTGAATTAGAAGTTGACATGTAAGTAATAGATCTTGTGAGTGATTTATTTGATCAACCTCAGTGTTTTCTTTGAAAACTAGTTTGACAAGTGTTGATCATTGTGTCTTTGACATAAGTGGAGTTGGATTGTTATTGATTGTTAATGACAACCTTTGACAGTGTTGTAAGTGACTATTTGCTTGATATTTGTTTGATTTGTTGACTTGATTTGAGTGGAGTGAAAAATCCTTTTGTGTCTAAGAGTTTATAGGATTTATTAAGTTTGGAATTTTTGGTTAAGTCTTTCATCTTGTTGGCTGAGGTATATCATGTTTAACTGTGAAGTATTCATTGAATGTGAACGAGGTTGGTTGCGGTGTCATTGAGTTGAGTGTGAATGGAAAAATTTTGGTTGATCGTATGTGAAGTCTCTTGGTTTCTCAAATGTGTCTCTTACTTGATGAACTAGGACAAGTAATAAGGGTTGGTTTTTTGTCAGAGCACTTGATCATATTAATAGAAGTTTATGATTGGTTTGGCACATGTACACAAGTAGCTTGGTACAGGTTAGTTCAGTTGAGTAGGATTGACACAAGTTGTGTTATGTGCAGTTGGTTTGACTCAGATTGGCTGAGTTGTATGAGCAGTTGGTTTGACCCAGGTGGACCGAGTTTGGTGTGCAGACTTAGATTGACTAATTCAAATGATTTGAGCAACATATTGATTGGTACAACTTGATTGGACAGGTTGATTGTATAGGTTGATGAGTAGTGTGGTACAGTGGACAGTGATCAATTGATGAGTAGTGATTAGATGATGAGTAGTGGTTAGTAGTGGTAGTGGTTGTGCAGTGTAGTATAGGTGTTGATTAGAAGTTCCACAGGATTAGTGCAGTCGTGGTTCAACAGTTTCTATCTTCATATCATGGTGGTAGGACGGGGCAAGGAAAGGGGGTTGTAGCCTCCTTCTGATTGTAGCTAGAGAACTAGGGAGTTGTAGGCTACTTGTAGCTTCCCTTAGGTTGTAGCCTGTAAATGAGGGGTTTGTAGCATCCTTCAAGTTGTAGCTAGAGAACCGAAGTCATTGTAACGAGGGGGTTGTTGCCTCCTTCCAGTTATTTCTGGAAGACTATTATAAAAGATTATGTGGTTTTTCCCCCAAGACTTGGGTTTCCACGTAAAATATGGTGTTATTTGTTTCATTCTATGCTTCTGATATGACAATGATATGATGGTGATAATAATGCTAATGATGATATAATGATAATGTGATAATGCATAATATTGAATAAGTTGTTGATTTTTAATAAAATTGAAAAAGTAATAGAAGTTGTGCACACTGATTCACCCCCCTCTCAGTGTAACTGATGTGTCCAACAACAGTTTCCTCTAAAGAGGCATTTTATTCATTAAATCTCAGTGATGTTCCAAGTATTCACATGGGAGATGATACTCAGATACAGGATGTACGAAAGGGAATAATACAACTTGATCATGGAGTATTAAAAAATGTTATGTATGTGCATTGTTAATAGAAATTTTTTTATATGTTTACCAGATGACACACCCTGGTTCTCCAAAGAGAGTATTTTATGGACTTGACATAGTGGAGATATTAGATATATCTAATGGGAAGTTGATAACTCAAGGTGTTGAAAACCATGCCTTGAAGGAATATGAGTTCTCACACTTTTTTCCATACTAAGATCCATTGCAAGATATGCAACCAATTGAAGAGGAAGATAAATCTACTCTACCTAGACCATTTGCACATTATAACGTTTCTTGTGACGATTCAAAATTCGAAGATGAGGACCGTAGTCGAATTAGATCTTGATATTGAGAATCAATTTTAAGCATATCCATATCTTGCTCCCAATACTATGCCTAAATGGGCTCAAAAACTCATTAAACCTACTAGGAACAGGGATGGGGATCTATTTGATAGAAGGAGAACCAGATCTCAATTTAAAGATGATAACCTTGCACTATGTCATACAAATATGCTTATGCCATAGAGGTGCTATATTGTCCCAGAGAGGTGCTACATGATGGTGAGATATGATCCATAGTCCTACAAAGAGGCTTGCTGTCACATGCCCCAAATTGCAAAACATTTTATGTTTTTAAGAAACATTATGTTATATTTTTATTATAAAGTTTGTAATTAATGACCAAGTGGGGTCAAGGATAATTGAATGTAATTGTTGAATATTTTATTAATTAATAAATGAAAGATGAGACAACAACTTAATGAGGCTGTTAAATGAGTGTTTTACTGGTCACTTGGTGGAGTAGGTTGGGTTGAGAGTAGATTGACACTTGGAAGCATCCTCAAACTACTTCTAGCTATTGTAGGAGGCAACTTCCCTATTTTTATGGTCATGTTCCCCAAGAAAGTGGAACAAAAGAAGGTGGTTCATTAAGTGAAAACCGACCCAAAAGACCTAGTAGACATGCTAATAAAACTTCCCATTGAAGACAACTGAGGCTGCTCATTCTTGACTTGTGGAAATTCTGAGTGAATGAAGTGCACAAGAAAAATTCGACGGAGGGGACTAGCAGAAGTTGGTTTTGAGTGAAAAGTGCTGAAGTTCTGAACTAGTGCAGCTATTTTAAGCTGAGTTCATACTGCTGCAAGAAGAACAGATTTACTATTGAATACTCAGTAGAGTTGTAGAGGATTACTAAACTAGATCTCTCACCCCGTACTTCTACTAGGTGGACCAAAAGACAAGCTCGGGGGTCCTAAGATTTGCAGTTCAACTATCTCCAGGAGTTGGTTGGGAGGAACACATTCCTTAAGCTGTTGTCACCTCTTCTACATTTCTAGGTTCTACATGATTTATCTAGTTTTTTAATTGCATATTTAGATCAAGAAGGATTGAGTTTAAGTAATAATGTGTTATGCTTATGTTCTGCAGTTGTTAGGATTAGTTAATGAAATATTTTACTGTGAAAAAGATAGTCAAATGCTGGATTAGATATATATTAGGGTAAATGATTAGAAGAATTTTCAGTTTTACTGATAGATTAAAAAAAATACCTAACTATATTTTTCCACACCTTTTTAAAGGTAGTACTCTAGTACAATATGTTAGATTAAATTCTGATAAGAATTGAATGAAGTATGCTTAAGTGTGTTAATTTACCTTCTACAGATTTCATAAGAGTTAATCATAAGTATGTTATTCCTTTCTATTCCAGATGTTTTCACTATACAGAGTACAATGTCATAACATAAACAAATCTGTCTCTAGAAAAGATTTAAAAATATATATACCTAGTCTGTGTATTTATTTACACAATGGATTGATTATTTACTATAAGTCTATTATTATAGTAACTAAAAGACATTAAAAAAACAAGAAATAAATAAGCAGGATTAACTTAAAGAAACAATAACACGAGGTAAGAAATTACTTAGATAACTTCATCATTAATCTAAGTAAAAATGTAACTTGAATAACATTATAATCAAATATTAAAATCTGTAACAATTTAAAGTAATTAAGGTATTAAAAATAAAACCTATTTTGAAGAAATTGTCAAATATAACTATCATTACCTTCTCTTTTACTAGCAGAGGGATTATCCAGTTTTACCCATAAACTAATTAAAGCATACATTCTTCATTTGTATAGCCACAATTATCTAATAGATGAATATACAAAATTCAATATATTTCCCACAAGAAACAATATTAAAACTGTATGGTAAATATAAACTGAGAGAAATTAAGTAAAAGACCTTTCAAAATATTCTAACCCAAGAAATATAGTAAAGACTTAGGTTGTATATTCAACCTTTCTTCTATCTACTTACTGAAGTAATTGTTTACTTATAGCAAAAATCAATTTCTGTCCTAAAAACCAAATGTCTAAACATTTCGTTTCTTTTTTAAACATAATCAAAACAAATATCAATTGCAGTAACAATAAATCTGTTTAGGTTAATTTAAAAAGAATTGAAGATAAACTAGAATAGATAAATCAAACTGTCTGCCATCGTTTTTCTTGAGAACACTGTATATATATATTATCAATTATATAAGTTACAAAACAGTAAGCTTCAAGCTTATTCAAATTATAAATAGCATCTAAACTCTAACCATTACTGTAATCCTATCAGTTATGGTCTAATGGCCTTTTTACAACAAAGTCACAGATTAAAAGCCCGTTCAAAATATATATATATATATACTCCGTAATCAAAACTATGGCCAAGAAGGCCACATAAATATTTTATCAAGTCACGGCCGTGAAAACCCCAAAGAATTCCATCATGATACAACCACTAGGGATTAAAAGATTTCTTAATGACACATCACAGTCTCGGCCACATGGCCTTCCAAAACAAACAGATCACAATATAGCCACGATCGAGCAATAACCCAAGAACCAAGCAGATAGTATCAACTAAAAACACCATACAACCAGTGCAGGAGAAACCTTAGGCAAGACCGAGGCTTACCAGGATGGATACGAAGCCTGAAATCCCTACGTGGAGTTTTTATGGCGTATTCTAGCATAGACCCTTCACTTGAAAGCCTGCACAAGTATAATAAAACACTAAATGAGAAATTTATACAAATGACAAAGTTAATAGCTTATGAACAAGTGTAGAATAGTTATAAAATACAAAGAAAGTTTCTCACCTGAAGAACTTGACCTCAGCCCCTTACTAGTAACAAGAACAAACCATAACCACCAGAAAACTTATGCCAAGCAGTGAAGGAAGCACTGTCATGAAACCCTAATAAGAAAGTCCAAATCATTGCCGAGGTAAAAAACAAAAACTGAGCTCTCACTACAGAGTTTTACCACTACACTAGTGCCAAAGGATAGCTCACACAGAGGCTTGGTAATGGCGACAAAGACCACGCACTCACAAAGTTAAAGAATAGCAGTAAAAATTGCATACACAGAGAATAGAAATGAAGTTAAGGACTCTCACAGGTAAAGGTAAGCCATAGAAGTGAAAGTTCTCATTTGCAAAAAGAGAGAAACGGTGAGGCCATGCGGCAATGAGCCTGCAGCTCTTCCACTCCACAACAGAGACAGAAATGCGATTTTTTAGGGTTTAGGATAGTTTTATATTGAACCTCCAAATCAACAAAACATAACCAACAAGCATCGACCACGTGGCTTCAGATATATTTGTGAAATGTGGGTTTTGGTATTATAGTTCGAGACCTCTTTGGAGCAGCCTACACACAATATCATTTTATAAAGGAACTATGGTTAAAGCCTTTGTCATAACTCCCAATATCGTTACATTATAAAAGTGCATTCTATAACCCTAAAGAATAATGTAGGGAGGTAATATTTACATACATTAGGGTTTATATTATGTTCTATAATCTTAGAAATGGGTAAAAACGTATGCAAATATTTCTTCAACTTTGATTTGCATAATAATAACACTTTGTGAAGAATCATAGAATTGTAAAAAGACCTTATAAAAGACTTAATCTTTTATGTATGTGAGTTTGCAAACATAGGATGATGTATAGCTTGATTTTGTTAGTATAGGTATTTAACTTAGATTCATATATCCCCCTTATGAGAAGAAGAACATACGAAGGTTAAACTAGATATATTTTTATAGAAAATAATCCTTTTATTCTTACACAAAAAATAGTAATATTATAGCTTAAAGATATAAAATTGTATTATTTCATCTTTAGTTGGTAAGTACTAGAACAGTTAGTAGACTTTCTTATGCACCAGGTTTTTAGTTCCATGTGTGAATGTTCATCATGGTACTTTATGACTTTACCTAGAGTTAGGTTTTCTTGAATTTATTTAACTCGTTTATTGTTGAAAACAAATACTCTTGAATTACCTTAGCATCAAGTAATAAAGTATAAAACGACCTGCTATACAAATTACCTTTCACTAGATTTATATACAGTAGCTAAACTGATAATAGATTGATAAAAATTAGATGAACGAGTTATAGTTGAAGCGAATGGAAGAATAACTGGACTATGTTCAGTTTACTAGACACTTATGTTACCAGAAAAATAATTAAAACATATATATACAGATCAACGATCAACGATACCTCACTCATTTGATTAAAGGTGTAAAATAAATAACTTTACTAGCATTATATTTTATGCTAGTTGAGATAATAATCTCGATCCGGAAACTGGTTACAAAACATCTTACCTGTAAAAGCCTTGTAAAAGAAGCATCACTTCACTGCATTAGCTAGAAAGCTAAGTAAGCCTTGATCTCAACTGAAGTTCCTTCATATTTTCAAAAAATAGTAAAACGAACTTAGTACTTAGTAATTAAACAAATGTTTCAATTCCTGTTGTTCCAAATCATAACCTGGTAAATCAAATCCTTAATAATGATTTATGAAAGCAAACAATTAAGTATGCAGAACTAGAAATTAACAAAGAATCAGTTCTAGTTTAAGCTTGTTTAGGTTAACCGTTAACAGTTAAATGTTCCTCGGTAGTGACGGTTGCAAACATTTAATGTCATATGAAAAATTTTAAATTTTTATGAATTTTTGGAGTATTACACTTGCCATGATCCACAATAGTAGGATTCCATGGATGATGAATATGAGTCACTGCAGAACAATGAGACATTAGATCTTGGATCTCTTCCTCTAGAGAGAAAATACAAAAGTATCATTCTACATGATAACTTGGAAGAAGAGATATACATGGAACAACTTAAGAGGTACATTGATGATCCTTCATTGGTATGCAAGCCAAGGGAATCATTGTATATGATCAAGAAATCCCCAGGAATGACAAGAAGGTGTAGATTCACTTTAAAGGAAGGTGTAGATTCAAAATGGTTATGGAAGGACGGTGCATGCTAACATAGTTAAGTTTTTTTTCATGGTTATGTTAGAACCAACGAGATAAGTGGTGACGCTTGTATTTGTATTTATATGCAACACTTCTACCTTGCTAATCTTGGGTATCGTGAAATTATTACACGTCAAATGGTTTACATGCTAGGATATGCACTCAAATTATATTAAGAAAATCTAAAGAATAAGAACATATCAAATGTCGATATTAAGAAATTTTAAAGAATAAGAACATATGAAATGTAAATATTAAGAAAATTTAAATAATAAAAAATGGTGTTATGAATGTATACTTATGCAATGTAATTAGGGAAAAGAAAATAATTAACACAATACATCAACTCAATACTAAAACTTTGAATGAGTATGTCATATAACTTCTAGAGAAATATATACTTGCGAATGGTGCAAGAGAGTCCACCTCAATGCCTCGAGCTCACTTAGTGCTTATTGAGTTTTGAAATCACTCTTACAATTTTAGTTAATTCTTGACTCTTTTCAGTGTTTTATAGAGAAGGGAAATTGAGAAATGAGGATGACCAAAAGGGAATAGACTTAGGGTTGATTAAATCATGTTTATGTGGAAAAGATTACTAACTTTAGTTATAAAAAATAACAAATATAAGTAAATAACAATAAAAATACAAGGTTTATATGGAAACCTTGTTCTATGTAGGTAAAACTATAAGGAAATAATAGCTTATATATTTTATTATTACTCGACAAAGAAATTACAATTATTTCTCTTCATGTAATACAATGTTAAGGGTCACTTCCCTTTTATACAATACATAAGAAGAAACAGAAATACAATAGAAGGTTCCATAAATTTTCACCTTGGGGACTCCTCCCTTAAACGCTTAGTCGTGGCCTCCCCACCCCCACAACCCTAGGAAGGAGGTTGGATGACCCCCCAACCAATGCATACAAATCATGTGTTGGGATACTCATGTACCACTTTATAGGAAAATGTCATAGATCTAGATATCAACTTCACCTAGTCCTGACATTTTCCCACTTGAAGTTGATATATAGGAAGTTTATTGCCTATGTTTTCCACTCATGTGCCATGTTGGGTGTTATAATGTCTTAATTAATTCACAAAATATTTGATTATAGATCGAGGTTGGTAAAATTAGAGTTGAAAAAAAGTATATGCGAAGGTAGAGGGGTTCCTAGGGTGTCGTGGAAATATTTTAACAAAGAAAAGATCGAAAGATATTTCAAAATGAAAAATCAAGTCAAACTCCTAGAAATTCAACTATTAAGCTCATTAAACCGGAACATAGTATTAGACTAGAGCAGTATCAACCTATACTACTCTACTCTATAAACAAATACTGAAAGGTAAAGATATAAGCAGTACTACTCTAAGAAAGTAAACTGCCTATTAATTAACTATTCCACTTCTTAATCTAAGAATTAGAAAGCTTCATAAAAAACTTCAGAAATGGACTGTACAAGGAATTATAATATTGGAAACAAGATTACAATAACTGGATATACTTTAAGAACTTCAACAATTAAACTATACATGCAACTAATGAATGTACATAATGGTTAAACTAAACTATTTAGTTCCACTCTCCTTGAGGATTCCGAGGATATGCATTCATTGTGATCGAAACTGGAAAATGAGTAGTGTCAAAATGGATTTCAAAAGAAGTAAAGAAACTGAATGGGATTAAATCTAACTTAACATCTACAAATATGTGCAAACTAAGGAATGTCCAATTACAGGTGATGGTAAACAGGGTGATTTATTCCATAAGCAAATGACTCTTAACTAAGAAAGATGTTATGAACAACTAGTCTATTAATTAAGAAACAAGATTCTTTTTATGGATTACTTTTATAAATAAACAATTCTTATATGAAATGAATATGAGAGAAATCTAACTTAGAAACAAGTAAAAACTTAATGAAAGAAGTAAGTAGAAAACTTAATAAAGAAGCAAGTAGAAAACTTAATAAAGAAAACTTGATTAAGATATCTCCTCTAAATCCTATTCTACAATTCTTTTCAGAACCACACAGTGAAAGAAACATGTCCTATTTCTACGATCAATTTACAAAGTACTGGTGTGCTTCTCAAGAAACTAACATATATAACCCTAAACTCGATATACACAAAGATAAACTAGACTAGAGATATAATTATCAAACGTTATAACAGTAATAAGCGAGGAAATCAGAAACAAAAGAAACAGAACAAAGCATAATTCAAAGCATACTAAGGTAAGAGAAGGTGAAAGATAAGGATGGAACTTGATAAATACTTTGAATAATCTAATCTAAGATCCTAATGGTAAATATAACCATTATTTAATTACCAGAACATAACAAAATTCAAAAGCCAAAGAAACAGAACCTTTAAACATGCTTAAAACAAAATGGAAATATCAAAGGTTGAATGAAGGGCTGGATAATAGGCTGAACGGATGGTCTGAAGAATAGGATGAACAGGAGGTTTGAATGATAGTCTGTATAAAGAAAACAGTGGAAAATGGCCTAAATCATCTAATTATAAGCTGATTTTGTGCATATGAAAACAAGATGCATAAAGGACAATAAGTAGACTTATTCAATAATCAAACTAACAACAAAAGGACTTATGCTAATTCATGATTAGAAAGAAACTATTGTCTATTGCATTATGAAACAAACTAAAGTGTAACCAAAGTAAATTTATAACAAAACAAGGGTTAAGAGAACTAAGCCTACTATAAATTGAATCTAAGATGTAAAGCAATTCAGATCTATGTAACTATCAATATGAAATTAAACAATAAATTGTAAAAATACTGGAAATGAAACTAACTATGTGCGCAACTGGTTATTTGATTCTGGAAATGAAACTATATTAACAGCAAAGTGATACTCACAATAAAACACATGCTACAGGAGATAATGAAATAAATGATTACATGAAACTAAATTACATAAGAAAACTGGAAATGAAACTATACTAACTGCAAGAAATAAAATGATGAAAATACACACAGAAATGGAGACCACTGGTTGTTGAGGGGCCCTCTCAGCAATCAGGGTTATGCTTCAATCAATCACTCACAGAGACAGGAACATGTAGGAAGAACAGAAATATAACTTATATTAAAATTCAGAATAGTGTTAAACAGTTTCACTTCTAACGTCAACTGATTAACATGCTAACAAACTATGCTCTCGCTTGGAGGTAGGTATATATAGCATTTACAAGGATGAGCATATTGACCCTTTCAGTGGTTGACCGCTCCTAAAATAGTCAACCATTATTACAAACAAACAACCATATGACAACACACAGTCATTTTTAGGATATTTAGACACTTAGGAGTTAGTTAAGATCAACTTGTGTAATATATCCATTAGGTAAAGTGTGTTTCTTTAGTATGCATTAGTATGCATTTGTAAATATTCTAATCCAACGGTCACGATATGCTCTAGACATAAAGTGATATGACGGTTCAACTTCTCTTAAATCATCCCTACCATTGATCCGTGGCTTAACACCTGATTGGTCCATGATCTCTATTTAAAGAGCATGGAGGGTCCTTGGCTGGTTGATCGATTATGAGAAGCTCATGTAATTTTCTTTCTTTTGCATAATAAATTGCTCCAAGTAGCTATTTGGTTGGGGCCATGGACTGTTTCCCTCTCGAGAGTTTTAACCACGTGACAACATCAGTGCATTGATCTGTGATGTTTCTGTCTGAAGTGGTTGCTCTAGGTGTTCAGTCTTTTGGGAGTATCCTATGTACCCAAACATGGTATCAGAGCATAAAGCACACAAAGACTTCTAAACCCACATGATTTGGATTTTAACCCACAATGCTTACTTAGTTGAATAATCAACCAATGGAAAACAATTCCATATTGGAAATATAAAATAATATTAAAGATGAATGATGATAAAAGATTACAAAGTGAGTGCCAGATATATATTAATTGTAAAGGCACTTGA
>LPNX011083161.1:200404-253937 GCA_001517045.1 Pseudotsuga menziesii | reverse complement strand
ATATATATATTGTTTCTTGTTATTATTTAAGTTTGTTACATTGCCTTCCGGTTCATGATGCTTTGTCCTCAAAGCATATTTTATAAAACTAGTGTATAATTTAAATATTGTTAGTGAAATGATGGGTTATTTCGTAAAACCATGAGCTATGTCACTTTGTTTTTTAATTTTTCTCCTTTTATTTCTTCGTTGATAATTTTTTATTTTTTATTCTTCACTTTTCCCTCTTGTTCTTCCTTCATATTTGGACTGGAATTAATACTTCTTCAATGAAATTCAAAGGCCAAAGGCCAATTTTTGGTCAAAAACCAATTTTTACCAGAAAAACTCTAAATATGGATGGCTAAAAGCTATTGTGAGGTCAATGAACTAAATTCAAGGAAACCTTGAACATGTTTTTTAACTTTTCTTTTTAACTTATGCTTTTTAACATTTCCCCTTTTATTTCTTTTGTCGATAATTCTTTTTCCTTTTTTTGTTTTTTTTTATTCTTCATAAAAAAAATTTCTTCATTTTTCTCTCTCGTTCTTGCTTCATATTTGGAGTGGAACTTCAATGAAATTCAAATGGCCAAAGGCCATTTTTTGTTCAAAAACCAATTTTTACCAGAAAAACTCTGAATATGGATGGCTAAAAGCCACTGTGAGGTCAAAGACCTAAATTCAAGGAAACCTTGAACATGTTTTTTAACTTTTCTTTTTAACTTATGTTTTTTTTTTCTTTAATTTTTCCTCTCGTTCTTGCTCTAATACCACTTGAAGCAGACAAAGACTTCTAAACCCACATGATTCAGATTTTAACCCACAATGCTTACTTAGTTGAATAATCAACCAATGGAAAACAATTCCATATTGGGAATATAAAATAATATTAAAGATGAATGATGATAAAAGATTACAAAGTGAGTGCCAGATATATATTAATTGTAAAGGCACTTGGAAACCATCCATGAAAGGATGCGTCATTTTAGAATAGTTTACTAATAACCATTTATTAATTATTAATTATTAATATCAATATATATTAATATTAATAATCAATATTTATATATATTGTTTCTTGTTATTATTTAAGTTTGTTACATAGCATAGGTCTCAGGTTCAATTTCCCCGAGCTACACCGGAGGCGGGGTGTTGGAGTATCGTTTCTTGTTATTATTTAAGTTTGTTACATAGCATAGGTCTCGGGTTCAATTTCCCCGAGCTACACTGGAGGCGGGGTGTTGGAGTATCGGGTACCTCCACATGGTATAACTGCCGCACCTCTGGGAATATAAAAACAAGTGGACTAACTGCCACTCCTGGTGATAGGTCTTTGTGCTTGGTTTCAAATGTTCATCAATATCTGTAGGTTTTGGTGTAACGGAGAGCCGCTTTCGGTTTTGATCAAGATCTGGAACCGGTGTTGCTGAATCTTTGAAAGGGTTTTTGGTTCTAAATTTTTTGTATATTTGTGGCCTGTAGCAGTGGTTCCATTGCGTCTGGAGCACCGTTTCCATTGGGAAATAGTTTTCATTTCATCGAAAACCGTTTCCGTTTGATCCAGAAACACCCATTTCGTCAAATCTGAAGGTATAATGTTACAGTGATGGATTTGTTTATATGTTTTTTTAAATCTCTCATATTTTTTCAGTTTTATTATTAGATCTTTATTGTTTTAGTCTCTGACTATTTCCTTCCCTGGCTACATATGCTCTTTGCCATGCACCTTGTGCGATCGAGGCGACTCAAAAACAGAAAGGGAAAGTTTTTTTCTTGTCTTCTCAGCTACGTATGCTCTTTGCCATGCACCTTGTGCAATCACGGTAAATCAAAAACAACGAGAAAACTTGAAAACATAGACTTTTCGGGTAAGCTAACCAATATATAACCCCATTGTGTGGAAAATGTTTTTTTTTTTTTTTTGTGATTTGCAGGAAAAAAAGGCAAGCACAGAGAACGCGAGAGAAGAGTAAAAAAAAAAAACCATTTCTCTTTCCATTCTTTTACGTACCTTTTAAACGTAACTCACTTGGTCCAAAGTTGCTTTATTCTTTAATAGGTCTTGAGTTCAAGTCTTATTAAGCTACTTTTTAGTGCATACAATTTCTATTTTCAAGTTATTTTATTGTAAAAGTGCATCTCATTTAAATAAAATACAATAAAAAGTGAGTCACTTAAGTATTTTAATTTTTGTCCGCACTATTTAAAATAATATTATTGTAAAAGTGAACATCACTTATTCTACAAAAGTGATTCACTTAAAAGCAATTTATTGTAAAGTGATTGTCAAAGGTTGATCTTGGGAAGAGGGGGTTCATTTTTTTAGTTGGTCAAGTTAATATCTGCCACGTCACTATTGGGGACATCTTCAACATTTTCTTTGATCAAGCATAACTTCATCATCTAGAATCAGTTTTTAGTGTCATTTTTTTTAAAACTGCATATTTTTGTCGAGCTCTTTGCATCCAGATAGTTAGTTTATGTTATTTCAGTCATTATTTTAGAGTATGGCTGCCCCTTGTGATATTATACTTACAAGTTCTAACTATTTCTCATGGAAATATCGTATGGAGGATGTTCTGCGAAGTAGGGGACTTTTCAGGATAACCTCAGAGAAAGAAACAGAACCCACTGATGATGATAAGAAAATTAAATGGTCAAATAGATGTGATGAAGCTCATGGATTGATTGGGATGTCAATCTCTACTGATTTACGATTCCACATATCTGGAATTGATGAACTTGATAAAGCTTGGGAAAAGTTGGACCCTGTGTTTGGTAAACACAATGAAATTTGGGGTCATCAACTTGAGAATGAGTTGATTTCTTTGAATCCAAATGATTTTTCATGCATTCAACACTATTTATCTAAGTATAAAACTCTTAGACTCTTATGTGTAGAATGCAAGATTAAGAAAGAAGACAAACAATGTATTTATCATATTGTTTCCAAACTTGGACCTACATATTCTGTTTTTGTATCTACATTCTGCTCCATGAAATAATCCTTGACTGCAGCTAGCTATCAAGAGCCTAGTCTTGAATCCTTTTGTGATTCCTTAATTAGAGAGCAAGATAATCTCATTCATCTTGGAATAATTAACAATGCAGATACATCTGGGAAAGCCTTATTATCCCAACAGAAAGAAAAGTCCAAGACTCCCAAGAAACAAAATTTTTGCAATGATAAGCCAAACAACAAGGGTCCCAAATCCTCTCAGTCAGCTCCTTTAAAAAATGACAAAGGATCCAAGCCAAAAGGAAAAAAGACTGAGCGTCATTGCAATTTTTGTGGGAAAGATAATCATGATGAATCTAAGTGTTTCAAGAAGATGACAGCTTTGGAAGCAACAATGAAGAAGTACCACATTAGCCTAGATTCGTCTTCAGAATTTACCTCTCATGTACATACACTTTGTGCTTCTAGTTACTCTTATACTGCATCTTCTTCTAATTCAATTGAATGGCTCATTGATTCTGGAGCATCTTATCATATGGCTAAGGATCAAGCCATCTTTCTACTATGCATGAATGTAACACCAAACAAATATTTGTTAGTGATATAGATCTGTAAGTGTTGTAGGATCTGGAACAGTTCCAGTGGAAAATGGTCATTTCAGTGATGTACTATGTGCTCCAAAAATTTCCTGCAATTTGTTATCAGTCTATCAAATTACTCATTCAAGTGAAGGTAAAACTGTGACGTTTACACCTCACCAAGTTGTAACCAATGATTTTAAAAATCCTCAAAATGTCCTTGCTACTGGAACTATTGATGATATTACTAGGTTGTACAAATTTAACAACTTTGGGTCATCACCTTTTCCTTCAGTTTTTGTTGCTCATAGTGATAACTTGAGCAAAATTTGTCATGAGCTATTTGGTCACTTAAATTATCGCTCATTGAAAAAACTATGTAAAGCTAATATGGTGACTGGTCTTTCGATGGTATCTTGCAAGGATGGTGTTTGTTTCGATTGTGTACTTGGAAAACATCACCGAGACAGTTTTGACAAACGTGCCTCTTGGCACGCCTCGGTTCCCTTGGAGCTTGTGCATAATGACTTGTGTGGCCCTCTTCCATCTGCATCCTTTTCTGGTTTCAAATATTTCTTAACTTTCATCGATGACTACTCCAGATGCACTTGGGTTTACTTCCTAAAACTTAAGAGTGAATTATTTAACATGTTCTTGGCCTACAAGGCTCTTATTGAAAAACAATCTGGTTATCAAATTATTAAGTTAAGATCTGACAATGGAGGAGAATGTGTTAACAACAAGTTCACTATTTTCTGCACTGAACAAGGAATCCAACAACAACACACTATTCCATATACACCACAACAAAATGATGTAGCTAAATGAAATAACCACACTTTAAAAGAAATGGCTAATTGTATGATCCAATCTAGGGGACTAAGTCTTCAATATTGGGCTGAGGCCATAAATTGTGCAAATTACATAGTTAATCGCACACCCACTAAAGTTTTACAAGGTATAACACTGGAAGAAGCATGGAATAAATTTAAATCAGATGTAAGTCACTTTCGTGTGTTTGGTTGTGAAGCATGGGTCACATTCCAGATGAAAAACAAAAAGCATTGCAGCCTAAAAGTGAAAAGTGCATATTTGTTGGATATTCTGAAGATGTAAAAGGTTATAGACTTCTTAAGCCCCATTCACATGATATAATCATTAGAAGAGATGTTAAATTTGATGAAAATATCTTGGCCTAGGAGCCTAACTTGGCAGGTGTGCCATCTTTGTCTTGTGAGCCTAATTCGGTGATTGTGCCTTCTTCTTCTTCTTCTTCCAACTTCCTTGACAGGTTTCCAACTCTAGTTTCTGATGATGATAGTGAGAATGAAAATCCACCTCCACCTGCTCATGTTCCTCCAATTGCACTAGCACCAATGCTTCCTCGATGGGTCCATTCAACATGTGAAGCAGCTAGTGATCTTGTCGGTGATCCTAAAGATCAACGTCGAACACATTCTCAGTTTCAGTGAGCCTCTTCTCTTTTGGCTCAAGTTTTCAAGAATCGTGATCTAGAAACTTTTGCAAAAGCTTCAAGAAATCCAGATTGGGATGCAGCTATGGATGAAGAATATCATTCCTTAATGGGGAACGATACTTGGGATCTTGTTCCTCTTCCAAAAGGAAAAAAACTTGTCAGATGTAAATGGGTCTACAGAACTAAGTATGCATCAGATGGAAGTGTTGAAAGACTTAAGGAAAGGTTAGTTGCCAAATGTTTTTCCCAAGTTGAAGGGATTGACTACAATGAAACTTTTACTCCTGTCACAGCAATGAATTCCATCCGCCTTGTTCTTTCCCTTGCAACCTTACATAAATGGGAATTCCATCAAATGGATGTCAAGTTTGCCTTTTTACATGGTGATTTACAGGAGGAAATTTACATGAAACAACCCCCTGGATATGTTTAGGATAACTCTAGCCTTGTCTGTCTCCTTAATAAATCCTTATATGGCCTTAAGCAAGCTCCTAGAGCTTGGTATGCCAAAATGGATAGCTTTCTCCTTGACACTGGTTTTTCTAGATGCCATTCTAACCCCAATGTCTATACCAAGAAAGTAGGAAACCATCTCATCATACTTGTTCTTTATGTTGATGATATTATCCTTACTGGTAGTGACCCTAAAATTATAACCCATGTGAAATCCAGTCTTAAGAATTTTTTTGAAATGTCAGACTTAGGACATTTGCATTATTTTCTTGGTCTCTAAGTCTTGCAAACGAAAGAAGGAATATTTCTTTCCAAGTCTAAGTATGCTTGTGACCTTCTTTGTCGCTTCCACATGGAAGCTTGTAAACCAAACCCTTCTCCCTTCTAGTATGGAGTCAAACTTTCTACCACTTGTGCTTCCCCTGAAGTAGATGCCACCTTGTATCATTAGCTTGTTGGTAGTCTTTTATACTTGACTCATTCCCGTCCTGACCTTTTTTTTGCCTTTGGTCGTGTTGGTCGTTATATGCAAACTCCTCACGAAAGTCACTGGAAAGCAACAAAAAGAATACTTCGATATATTCAAGGTACAATTCAGTTTGGGATTCATTACAGTACAAGGGGGGAACCTTTGTTGGTTGGTTTCATTGATTTAGATTGGGCCGGAAATCCTGATGATCGAAATCTACTAAAGGTTATTTTTTCAGTCTGGGATCTAGACCTATCACTTGGGCTTGTAAGAAACAACAAGCTCTTCTTTCTTCAGCAGAAGTAGAATATCCAGCCACAGTTGATGCCAGTTAGGAATTTTTATGGCTTCGACAGATCCTTTCAGAGTTTGGATTTGAGCAGCAGCAACCTACTCCACTTTGGTGTGACAATCAAATTACCATCAATCTTGCCAAATATCCAGTTCTATATCAACGCAACAAACACATTGAGCTACACATGCACTTTATCAAAAATCTTGTTCATGATCATGTTCTTGAAATGATCTATTGCCCTACAGATGATTAAGTTGCAGATATCTTCACCAAGTCTCTTATAGAAGCAAATTTTTCTAAACTTCGATCTATGTTAGGAGTTCAGGAATGTGTCCTTAAGGGGGGATAGGCTCTAATGCCTCCTTCCTTCTCCTAATAGTGTCACTTTTGTAAATCCTTCAATTCTATCCCAAGTTGTTCTTAAGGGGGGATGTTAGGATATTTAGACACTTAGGAGTTAGTTAAGATCAACTTGTGTAATATATCCGTTAGGTAAAGTGTGTTTCTTTAGTATGCATTAGTATGCTTTTGTAAATATTCTAATTTGACGGTCACGATATGCTCTAGACATAAAGTAATCCGATGGTTCGACTTCTCTTAGATCATAACTACCATTGATTTGTGGCTTAACCCCTGATTGGTCCATGATCTCTATTTAAAGAGCATGGAGGGTCCTTGGCTAGTTGAGTGATTATGATAAGCTCATGTAAATTTCTTTCTTTTGCATAATAAATTGCTCCAAGTAGCTATTTGTCTAGGGCCATGCACTATTTCCCTCTCAAGGGTTTTAACCATGTGACAACATCGGTGTATTGATCTGTGATCTTTTTGTGTGAAGTGGTTGCTCTAGGTGTTCAGTATTTTGGGAGTACCCTATGTACCTGAACATTCATCCTCCTTCTCTTTCGTGCGGCAGTTCTACTCACGTGGGCTGTGGCATATAGTTTCTTGTTGACATGAGCTTGAGTTGTTGTGTTGAACAAAAAAGGTAGGATGATGAGCCTTCTAGAGTGAGGGTCATCCGATCATCAGATGCGTGGACAACAGAGAAACTAAAAACCGTTCTCCACTTTAACGTTTGGGAATATGCCAACAAACAGTGCGCGGTTTGATCGACAGGTTGAATGGTGAGTTGGATGTGATCTACGCATATCTAGCGTGGGTGTGTGTCCAATATCAGCTCGTGTAAATAATATGACCTACAAAACAATTTCATATATCAAACATATTTCCAAATAGCATTGAATTGATTAGTGAAATCATGAAATAATAAGAATAAATCAAAATTTGCATAAATCCCAAATTTATTCGTACCTGAGGCTGAATGATAAGCTGTATGACAGGAATATGTCAAAAATGTGACAAAATAGATGTCAAAAGAGTAACTTACCAGCCGAAAATAGTGACAAAACTGGGATAAACATTCCCCCAAACCAAAGAGATGCCAGGTCCCACTGAGCAAACAAAGATGAGTCAGGAAGAACGCTGAGCTACATTAGCAGCTGCCTTCGACTTAGCAGGTGAAACAGGGGATTTAAATTTCAATCTCTTAGCCTATGATTTTAAAACAATGCGCCTCTCCTGTTGAGAGTTATGTGATGAAGTAATGGCCTTGTTGAGGTCTTCAATGACCTTGAATTGCAGATGCAATTCCTTATTATCTTGTTGAAGTTCTGTGATTAACTTAGCGTATTCTTCATTCTGACTCACTAACTGTGCCAATTCTTGAGTTAATTGGTCTATTATCGGGTGATAAGGATTAGATGGTTCTGTAGGTTGCTTGGGGTCTGGAGGCAGACTCAATTACTTGGATGGTATTTCGAGGTCAACAGAGGGAATTTTTCTTTCAGGACTCATGCCCTGAGCAGGTGTAGGGATAGTCTCATGAGAAACATATTTGAGCAATTCGGTTGAGACACTAGCTAATGTGAATAGAGCTGAGTCTAGGTCAGGTTTATCTGCTTCCGCCATACTGTCTAGATGACCGGACTGAATGTCAGGCTGAACCATGGTCTGGACGATGGGCTGAACAATGGACTAGGAAAACTTCCACTTCTGGTCCCTCGAATAAATTCATGGAAAAGGTAAAAACTCAGCAGACATAGGGTTAATAGGGGTAGAATGGGCAGATGGGCTTGCCTCTAATGTATCTTCGTCGATGTGCACAATGTTGGGGCTCTTCTTCTCTGTGGATGGGGTTTGATTAGATTCACAATTATGGAGATGCCTAGAGTGTTTTTGAATATTGAGGTGAGGGTTCAGGACTTTAAACACAAGAGTATCCCAAGTCTGATTCCTTGATTTGAGATGATCAAAGATTAGGAACTTAATCAGGCTATGTTGATATAAACTGCCCCTAGGATTAATGGTATTCTTCCTAACTTTGCTTTGACATTTTCTCCAATATTTTTAGGAAATAAAATGGAAAATTGAGAAACTATCGATTAACAAAATGTTCCAATAAACAAAGATGGCAAGCTTTGAATACACTAAACTTACCCTCGCAGGAGATAAGGCGGATGATGGCGAACAGAGGGTTGAGGTATTTCGGCTTAATCCATTCTCGATGGAATCCTTTGGCACCTGCAACATGCTGGTACTCTAGCTTGAGAGCAAAGTTATGGGACGATCGAGGGAGAAACCAGTGTTTGTGCCAACGAATTCCTTCTCTTGAGAGCTTAGTCATGACGACAATAGTCTCCTCAGTTACCTGGAAAATGATATGACCAACCTTGGACAACTTACCATCAAAACCCATCGCAAAAATCAGCTAAATTTCTTCGTCATACCCTTGCAAAAGGTGAAGAAATGGATTCCACCCAGCCCAGAAGAAAAACTCCCTACATTCTTGAAACTATGGCATCTGGAATAGATCCTCATAGTTTTCGGGCTCAAGATAGTTCGACATTGTCAGACAAAGGAAAAGATGCAAGGTTTGCAGAGGGTACAGGTAGATGGTGACTAAAACGGCTCTGCAGTGATGACAATAAATGAGGGCAACAAAATGGAAAGAAAATTGCAAGAAGATGAGTTTAAAATGTGCTCCATACGAGCGATTGAATGATCACGGCATATACTTGGCACATTTATATGATCGTGCCATCATGGCAAATCTCAAATCGTGTGCCATCAAAGGACGCATGCGTTAACAAGTTCGTAGGTTTTTGATAAGTTCAACCATGTCCAAAGTAAAAATTTGGGGAGGTTGAACACATTACTCAATAAGATTCCATAAATCACATTCACAACCATAATAACTTGAATTAACAATATGATCGATCACTTGATGGTTTACACGTGTAATTGGATAAGAGGAGTAGTGTAATGATGACAGAAAATATCCTAAGGTCATATCACATCCATATGGGGTTTAAACGAGGTCATATTATGTCAAAATCATACAAAATCATAGGTTGAAATTAGACTTAATAAAGTCATAATGCTCTTATAAGCATGTAGATGTGACTTGATAATTATGGGTATAGGTCATCTAACTTAACATTTTTCCCAAAAAAAAAATTAAGCTAACACCTTAACACACTTAACCATTAGTGCTATATATCATGGTTTTTATTCAGATCGCCATTTGGCATTCCATTCGAACCAGCATTTGACCGTCTTGCATATGATCCTTCATATGGGTTTTCTGTAAAAATATGCTTCGCTGAATCGGGTTGCTGCTAATCATCCTGAAAACACTTGTCATTTGTCAGAGATAAATGAACCTTTTATGAAAATATGGCGTGTCCTCAAGCCATGTGATTAAAACTAAGTAATTTCAAAATATTTTAATACAAAGTTCTATCATGTTGTTATTATTTTTGCAAGAAAAAGAAAGACTAACTAATAAATGGAAATGATTCAGAGATGCACATTCATAAGAAAAACAACATTTCTCAGGAAAACCAGGTGAATAATGATAGTATAACTCAAAAAAAATTCCATAGGAAAAACTAGTCATCCATGCCTCGTTGTAAGGATTTCTCATCATCTCAATAATATTTTGAGTTTACGCTGTGGATTTTGTGAGATTTTATAGTTATGGGTCCCATTTCTAGGATAACCATATCCTAGGTATTGGTTGAATTAGATGGCTGGGTCCAAGCCCAACTTACAACCATTCTCTAATAACATCACAAACAATTGTCCTACACATGTATTTATATATTTTGGTTTTTTTTCCTTTTTTTTAATATATATATATATATATATATATATATTATCATTTTCGACGAACCATGTGCATAGTGCTACATTAACTAGATCTCTTTTACCCAATATTGCCCCACTTCCAGCAAGCCTGTTCAGTACCTCGACGAGTTTATCTTGGTACACTGCAAGCATAGCCCCGCTGCTAGCAGGCCTATTTAGTACCCCGATGAGTTTACTTGCATTTATTGAGCTCCCTTGTTTTGAGATGTTACTTAGCATTGACCCGCTACCAGCAGGCCTGTTCAATACCCTAACAGGTTTTCCTCGTATAATGATTTTAAATATATGGAAGTCGATTGGTACTAGATCGTGTTAAGCCTACTAAACAAATAATTCAACTTTATAGAGAAAACCTTATAAGTAACTTTTATAATGGCCAAAACCGTATATAATGTCAAAAGAGAATAACTTAAAATTGTCCCTTGACCTCTCAGTCTATCTCCTTCATAAAAGATCAATAATGTTCCCCACAAGCAGAAATTCCACATACTCTCGAGTTACCACAAAAATGCTTAAGAGACAAGTTTTGATAATAAGTATAGGATGAACTAGTAGTCCATAGGTGTAAGATGAGAGTCTAAAGAACATGATGATTATATTAGGTATTTCAAGCAACTGTTCCAATAAATTAGAAATGTACATGTCTGAATCAAAATACCATATATAAAATCATAACGAATCATAGTGAAAATGGTTAGGAATGATATACAGAGAATTCTTTTAATTTTCACTATAAACTTCAATTTTCGAAAGTACCCAAAAAGAGTTAAGATACATTATAAGTATTTTAGTGCACTTCCCTTCTTAGATAATACCTCATGAGATGCTTATTGAGACAAAGTATTTGTAATCAAACTGCAAAATCACTTGTTAGATGATACATATTTATTCATAACAAAAGCATCTGTAAAATTCATAAAATTTAGAAAAAGGGAAAGAGTCTTCCTGTTTTAATTGACAAAACTGCAACGGGTGATCATGGGAATGAATCCTCTATTTAAATGCAGTTAATTTTTTAGAAATGATTCTTATTTATTCAGGCGAACGCAAACATATTTACATATATACAAGTAATGACAACCTAGAATAACTTTAAGGATCAGGAGGAGGAGGAATAATTTCCTTTTCAACCAGTTCCATCTCGTTCTGCTGCAAGACATTTTGTACGAAATCCTATTTAGATATTGGTTGGTGGTAAAGTCTAAGTCTGTGTCCATTTACTACAAAGGAAATTTGTGAACCATCAATTGTCTTAATTTCTATTGACCCATTATCGAAAGATGTAACTACTTCATATGGAACCATCCAACGGGTAGTTAATTTTCCTTTAAAATTTTTGTACCTTGAGTTGAATAGTAATGCCGAATCCCCAGTATTAAATTGCTTTTTCTTAATAAATTTATCATGCCATTTCTTTCGTTGATTCTGTATTAACATTGTTCTTTGGAGTGCATCCTGTCTAATCTAATCTAACTCATTAATTTGTAAAAATCGTTGTTTCTATGCCTCATCCAAATCCATGCCTAACTGTGCAGCCATACGAAAGGTCTTAACTTGGAAATCAATAGGTAAAAGGACTTGCTTTCCATATACTATCTCATATGGGGTATGTCCAATAGTGTTTCTCCATGTTATCCTATAGGCCCACAAGGCCTCTAGGAGTCTATCTGCCCAATCCTTATGATGTAGCTGAATAGTTTTAGTTAGGATACCTTCCAATACCTTATTGGTTGATTCTACCTGGCCATTTGCTTGTGGATGGTAAGGTGAGGATTTGCAATGTCGTATACTATATTTTGTGGTAACCTCTTTCATTAATTTAGAGGTAAATTGAGAACCTTGTTCAGTGACGATTTCTCTAGGCACCCCAAATCGAGTGAATATTTCTTCATATATGAATTCTACCATAGATTTTTCTTTAGCTCGGAACAAAGATTTAGCGTCTACCCATTTGGTAACGTAGTCCATGCAAACTAGGATGTATTTCTTCTTACAGGACATGGGAGAGATTGGTCCTACACAGTAAAGAGCCCACTTCTCAAAAGGCTCTATCATGACCTGAGGCTATAAGGGCATCTCATCAGATGACGTAGGTCTACCCATTCTTTGGAAACTGTCACATCCTATAACATATCTGGAAGCATCCTTAAAAATGATTGGATAGTAATAACCAGAATGAAATACTTTGTATGTCGTCTGCTTGTCAGAAAAGTGTCCCCCACATGGCCCATCATGGCATGCACGAAGGATTTCTGTCATCTTGTCCTCTCGTACACATCATCTAATAATAAGATCTGGACCAGTGTGAAAGAGTTCATTATCAACCTAAGAATAGTTAGAGCTCTGGACTATAATGCAACGCTTCTCGTGTGGGTACAAGTGGTCTGGTAATTTCCCAGTTGCTAAATAATTGGAAATGTCTGCAAACCAAGGGGTTTAAATAGACACAACAAATAAATTTTCGTCAGGAAAAGTATCGTCAACAGGTTTAGCACCATCATCATGTTGACTACAAGAGAGGAAATATGCTACCAAATTTTCTCTACCGGGTCGATCAAAGACAGTGATATTAAATTCTTGTAATAGAAGAAGCCATCAGGTCACTCTACCATTCGTAATTGGTTTAGTCATAAAAAAATATGATGGTAGAATGGTCCGTATGCACAAAAAAATCATATCCTGTAATATAACGACAAAATTTATTAATAGCATAGACTCCTTCCAAGAATTATTTTTCAGTGACAGTGTAATTGAGTTCGACAGGAGAAAAATATTTGCTAACAAAGTAAATGGCATAAGATGCTTGGTCTTCTTTTTGGCCTAGGACTCCTCCTATGGCCATATCAAAATCATCAGTGGATATATGGAAAGGAAGGGACCTGTTAGTGCTAAAAGATGCACCTTGACTGCATAAGGGGCATGGCTAGCACATCTTAAAATTATGTAGAGGAAAGTATGTAGAGGATAGGAATGATAGTTTGTAATCAGGTAGAAATAGGAAAGAGATCAGGATATAATACCAGACTTGGCTGCAACAAATATACATATGAAAGGGCTACGAGCATGAATTTATAAAAGAAATGAATCAGGTTCTGCATTAGATATTTAAAGATAATTTCATATGGATCATAAGAATTCTGGCATGGATGAATAAGACCATTCCCATAACAAAATCATGAATAACATGTAATTCAGTTGTTAAAACAAAAGATAGCTCATTTGATCATAATCATTTCAAAGCAGCTATTTCACATTTTAAGGAAACAATATACAAGCCTGTAACTCCAGTATCAGACTGACTTCTATTACCCCTCCTTGTAGGATGCTTATGTCACTTAAATAGACAGTGGAACAAACAAAAATAGAACTGGCTCTCCTAGTTAGCCGCAACTAGAGAAAATGTGTCCAGAGAACCCAACAAATCTCCCAAACGGTTGACTTTTTTTTTAGGAAATTCCTCACTATTTGTTAAATGGGTCGTTTCTGCAAAAAACCCATGTCTCAGAATTTTGAATTTTGCCTCCATTTGCTCGCAGTTCATTGCATAAAAAGGCCTATTGAATAATGACGGGAATCCGATGATCTTCCATTTCTTATCGCCTTCACGAGATATCTTTCAAACAATACATTTGCAAAAATATCTTGGGTGAACATCCATACAGAGGTAAGCTGCCCGTAACCTCTGTCCTCTCCCTTTGGTGCACTTAATCATTGGGCATTTGTCATTTTGTGTCTTTTTGGCACTTATATGGACATGTTATTACCAAATTATTTTATCCTTCAAAATAATTATAAGGGTTAAAATTCTTGTTGCTGCCAAAATCTGAATATTTTGTGGTGACAACATCTGGCTCTGGCCGGGGATGGAGAATTCCCTGCAAGGCTCCAAGAACCTAGTAGTTCCAATGGCCTTTTCTATTGGGTTGGAGTCTTCATGCTTCTATGAAATTTCAGCAACTTGATTCAAATCTAAACACACATTACTGAAATGAAAACATACTGCTACAAACCAACTGCTTGAGAAACAAGCTTATTCATCTACCTAATCCTACTTCCAACTGGTAGAAGCAAAATGATAATGTGAAATCATGCTTCCAGTGAAGCCATGATAACATCTAATCAACTGTAAGAACTTTTGGCATGTAGCTAGAAATCAAAGAAGAAAGCGTACTTACAATCATAATCCTCCTTAATTCCAAACTCTATAAGGATGAAATATTTTGAAAACCGTAACTTCATATAAATGGCCATGAGGTCCTGCTAGTTGTGCTGCATCTCTAGTTGATACAAAAGGTCACATTGTTCCTCTGCTTCACTTATCAAATGATATTTTATTTGTTCTACTGGAAAGAGAGCATGAACATCATGCGTGGTGAGATATGATATCTGGTGAATTGTCTCTTCATTGATCTGATCAACATTAACATCCTCAACTTTATTCTTAACAATAAGACAATGAGGAGCAATAGATTGATTTGAAAAGAAATTATCCTTATTTGCTGAAAACTTATTTTCCTGTTGATAAGCATGATCATGCTTATGAAAATCCGTCAGAAAATTCATAATAAAATAACTCTTATATTCTGAACCAAAATATTTTTTTGTTGCATATATGAAATCATTTTGTTGATGTAATTGAGAAGTAGATGCATCTTTCACATCACTGATAGTTGAAACATATAATTCATTGATTGTAATTGTTGGAGTTAAGGATAAATATGAAGATGACATATTAGCATTTTGATAGGAATAAAACCTCAGGGTTGATCCCTGCTATTCATACACTTCTTCCATTTCCCACACATTAAAATATTTATCAATAATGTAATCATGAAGCTTGCCAGAAACCCATAGATTGTTCTCCACTTCCTTTGCATCAACAAATTTGTGTTGCAAGGATGGTGACTTTCTTTCTTTGAGGTATAAAAATATATCGGGATGTTGTGCCATTGTGTATTGTATCATAGAAACAATCTCAATAGGTCGGATTTCAATAGGCATGATGTAATAGATATTGTGAAATCTTCTATTGAATTCAATGATAGTTTCATTTCTCTTCTTCTTTAAGGAAGAAAACTCAGATAAGTACGAATCGAGGGATTTATTCTCTCCCCAGTATCTTGAAAATGAATTATAAAACTTGGTCCATGATCAAATAGAATGAGCTTCCAAATTTCTAAACCAGAAAGCATCATCTCCAGCTAAAGATTTCGAAAATAATCCCATGACAACATCTTCATGTAATATTTCAAAATTACCAACAAAGTTTTCAAAGGCTCCCAAATGCTTCTTGGCTGTAACATGATCCGCTCCAGTAAACCGAGGAAGCTACTCAAAGAAATCAAGAGGATAATAATCAAGGTAATAAGGAAGCTTCAAAGGTTTAAACAACCTATTTTTGATTTTGGCTTGAAAAGTAGTACGTTGAACATGAGGATTAACAAGATCATGGCAAGGCTCACTAATAATGTAATAAGGTATTGATATCTGAGCAGGTTTTGAATCGGTTTAACCTCCTCGAAGTTACATGATTGATTAAATTCAGAAGGGATTTGAATACAAAACTCATTCTTATGAACAGGCTGGGATGAAGATATAGGATCAACATCAACAACATAAGGAGGCTGCAAATTTTCCTCTTCTAAATATGGGTATACAAAGGTAGGTTGATGATCATCCGAATAAACAAAACATAAGATGATTCTCTTAATGTGTGAAGGGAATAACAGAAATGAGTTGATAAAGAAAAAAAAGTTCATGGAGAAAGCTCATGAACAGATACCTGGTTTTCCACTTCATCCCCTTCATCTTTTGTCAGCAGGAGTATATTTAGTGAAATATTTAATCATGGAGTCGTCAGGCAGATGATTTCAGTCAATCTCTTATGTCCTTCTCTTATCTTCCATAAAGAGCTGGATCTGTGTCATTATTGTTCTTCCCGGGGAAGATATCTTCACCCCTACGTCCCCGGCAACGACGCCAGAAGATGCTAGTGCTAAAAGATGCACCTTGATTGCATAAGGGGCATGGCTAGCACATCTTAAAAGTATGTAGAGGAAAGTATGTATAGGATAAGAATGATAGTTTGTAATCAGGTAGAAATAGGAAAGAGATCAGGATATAATACCGGACTTGGCTGCAGCAAATATACATATGAAAGGGCTACGAGCATGAATTTATAAAAGAAATGAATCAGGTTCTGCATCAGATATTTAAATATAATTTCATGTGGATCATAAAAATTCTAGCATGGATGAATAAGACCATATGCAAAACAAAATCATGAATAACATGCAATTCAATTATTAAAACAAAACAGAGCTCATTTGATCATAATCATTCAAAGCAAATATTTCACATTTTAAGGAAACAATATGCAAGCTTGTAACTCCAGTATCAGACTGACCTCTATTACCCATCCCTGGAGGATGCTGCTGTCACTTAAATAGGCAGTGGAACAAACAGAAATAGAACTAGCTCTCCTAATTAGCCGCAACTAGAGAAAACGTGTCCAGAGAACCCAACAAATCTCCCAAATGGTTGAATTTTTTCAGGAAATTCCTCACTATTTGCTAAATGGGTCTTTTTTGCAAAAAACCCACGTCTCGAAATTTTAACTTTCACCTCCATTTACTCACAGTTCGTTGCATAAAAACTCCTGTTTGAATAATGATGGGAATCCAGTGATCTTCCATTTCTGATCTCCTTCACGAGATATCTTTTAAACAATACATTTGAAAAATATCTCAGGTGAACATCCTGTTGCAGGTGCAACTGTTTTCCCAAATTTTCGAAATTTTGGACCCCCCTCTTAATTTTTATCTTGCTTAGAATCGTTTGGATCCATGAACTCTGTTTTTGTTTTCCCTCTGCTACAAGTTTGGACTATTTTTAGGTTAACTGTCTTCATGCTTTTGGAGAATTGCTTATGTCTGAAACTACTTTGGGTTGTTGAATTTGGATTTTGGTTTGAAATATCGCCCTTTGATCTGTGACTTTTTTCTTTGTTTTCAGAAGTCTATTTCTCATTTTCACCACTGTTGCGAAGGTGAAACAAACTTTCATCGCTACCCAACCGAAAGCCATATTTTTTAACAACGCTTCGAAGTCATATTTCCTTGTGAAGCCTCCATTGCGGAAGCTGAACGATGAGTGCTCTACCAAATAGTCTTGACTTCCCCGATGACGTGTTGTTATTGTTTGACCCATTTTGCATTGTCGAAGGTTGGTCGAAGTTTGAGTCGGGGTTGTCTGATCTTTATGAAGCCACTGTTTTGGAAGTGAGACAAGCTTTGTGGACCGCTGCATGACCTTAAGTTTTCCTATCACTTAACGTTTTCATAATATTTCTGCGCCATAGCGAAAATTTTATGACTTTGATCGAAGGCTGTAGTCTGTTTGTTTTCCACCATTGCGGCTCCCGAGCGAACTAAGTGTCTGCCATATAACTGCCCCGCTCTCCAATGCTTTGTCTGGGTTTTGTCGATATGTCTTTGGGCCACAGGGCCTGTAGTCTTTTCCTCTTCCGCCATTGCGGCTGCATAACGCACTAACCTCCCGACGTTGATGTCGTTTCGTTCGTCGATAGGGAACTTTTCCGCCCGATGCTTTGGCATTTAGTTCTTCTGACTCCGATAGACTTAACGGTCCCACGGAACCTGTTTCCCATCTGAAACCCACCGTTGTGGCTATAAGTATGACTATCCGGCTGATGTCTCAATGGTTCAAGCCACCGACAAGGTTTTTTCCCGCCGTCTTGTGAGTTTTAACCCCTATGTGGGCTGCGGTGGTTCTTGATTATTGTTAGGGATTTCGCGATGAGAGCACAGTGCAGGGCCTCATGTTGATGATCAGTTTTGTTGTTAGTATAGTTTAAGTTTATTGAAAAGATGTAGTCCTAATCAATGATGAATTTTTTTTTAACTGCAGATGGACTCAGAAGATTCTTCAGATTACTGCTGCGAGAAGACGTTGCTAAAGGATAAATCTGAGGAAAATTGACTGAAAAGTGATAAGCAGAGTTTGTTCTGAAATCAATGGGATCAAAAGAAGGACAAATAAAAGACAAGGCAGAATCGATGGCAACAAAAGCTCAGGCTTGGAGAGGGTCCGTCAGTTACCGAGCTGATCCTGTTTTATGAAGTACTCATAAGTTGAAATCCGAAATGTAATGCATTATATGAATCATGAGTACTCACGAAAAAGACAAAATTGTGAGATCAAACGGTTTTGGGGGATTCCAAAGGTTATATGGTTGGGGGGAAGCCCAGAGGTTTGGTTGTTTTGGTATAAAAAGAGGAAAGTTAGAGAGAAAGAGGGGCTTTTTCCCTGGAGAAAATTGGAACCACTTGTTGTAAGAGGAACTACTTCATTTTACAATAAAAAATTACAAATTTTGCCTGTTGGAGAAGGTGCTGTGTGGAATGTTCGAATGTGAATAAATGAATAATGTTGAAGGGGAACTATTTCATTTTCAACCATGTTTCATTAACTGTGAGAGCGTTCTAACTTTCTGAACCTATGTTCTTATTTGAATGTTCTCTGGTTTATTCTGTGATAATTTCCACTATGAGTAATGAAGGTTTTAACAATTGATGAGCTATCTTGTTGTGTAGATCTTTATTCATGTTTATGTGTTTTGATTCTAAGAACAACTATCTGTGATTTATCTTAACATGTGAACAGTATCACATTACTCATGAATTAATATTTTTCTTTCTAGAGACAACTTATTTAGGATGTATTTTCTAGTTGTGTGTGATTTAGATGTGAGAGAGTCTAAGACGAGAGGTAAGAACTTGCGCATCACATTGTGACCGCTCCTTGCATTCTTGATCAACTTGCATTTTAGATAGGCACTTGCATATCATACTTAAAGTAAAAAAAAATACAANAGGTAAGAACTTGCGCATCACATTGTGACCGCTCCTTGCATTCTTGATCAACTTGCATTTTAGATAGGCACTTGCATATCATACTTAAAGTAAAAAAAAAATACAAAAGTATACGATGGACCGGGCCGCAACCGGTAAAACCTCTTTTTTCGTTACTTGACCTATGGTAGCCAGACCGCAAACCAGACGGATTCACTACACCAAACAGTCATGGGCTAGTTGGAAACGTTGACCAGGGAGAATCCCTTACTATTGTTGCCTATGAATTTCCAGGCCTCAACAGTTTCTGGCACTAGAAGGAGGGCCACCAGTGCATGGCTGGCCGAGGAAACCCGTTTTCTCAAAATTATTCCATCGGTGATAGTTCAGAAGGCAGTTTGTTTCCCAATCCAATTCCTGAAGAGAAGGGTAGAGAACATTTGTATTCTATGGACAATGAAGTTGTTAATTATCTGAGGAGACACACTAGGGCATACGTGAAGAATATTAGAGGATTACTGATTATCCCTGAATTGCCCAGAAGAGAATATAAAAGGAAAGACCGTCCTATATTGGAAGACTCAGTGTTGGTTGGATATTTGGAAAAACTTGTAGAAACAGCCTTATAGGAAGCTGTACAGCCTTTGAATCAAGTAGGCCCAGATACTCCTTACGGTTCTCCTATTCATACTCCTATTCATTCACCGCCTCACTCTCCACCCAAACTCATGGCAGGCGTAAACACAAATCAGCCACCCAACCCACCTAATCCACCACCTGCTTGGAAAGCCATATCATCTTTAAACCTAACACCTCCTTTGCATGAATTACCTCAATCTTTTGAAAAGATGCTGCCCAAATTTGATCCAAATGAGAAGATGTTAGTAGATGACCACTTGCAGAGTTTCTATTTGGCAATAGAAGGATTAAAGGTTGGGGAATATGAGGATGTAGTTTGTAGACTTTTTCCACACACCCTTAAAGGAGCAGCAGCATCGTGGTACTTTGGTTTTCCTACAAACTCTATCCCTGATTGGGATACTTTCGAAAGGATTTTTAGAAGTAAGTATGCAACCCAAAAAACTCATGTAGCTCTCATGAAAGGGATATGTGCCTTAAAGAAAGAAAGAAAAGAGAAGGTGCATAGTTTTACCCAAAGATTCTCAGCCTATCTAAAGAATTTTTCTGAAGTTGACAAACCCTTGGATAAAGTCCTGATTGAATATTATACCTTAGCTCTAGGACCCGAGTTGGCCATGTTTTCCAAAATGAAGGACAAACCTACACTAGCAGAGACTTATGAGGAAGCGGAGAGAGTAGAGGCTGAAAGGGAAAGTATCAAATATTATCCTGAACGGTCAGGAGAAAAAATTGTCTGGAGGAAAGCTTTGTTGTTTACTAAGCCTAAAGAGGAGCAATCACCAGATTTTGAAGGAATGGCAAAGATGATGCAAAAGATTTCTAACAGAATCATAGACTTGGAAAAGGAAAAGGAAGCCCAAAAGTTCTACAAGCCTTATTACAAGAAAAGGGAAGATAACAGTCAATCCCAACCCCCTCCACACATCCCTGCATCTATGAACTTAACGGAGGTAGGAATGGACAACTTTTTCACTTTCCACCAACAACCCCATTCTGAAAAGAATTGTCCTCAATGGATAAATTCAATGACGTTGGTCATGAATCAGCTTTTGTATTCCAAATTAATTGAAGACAACGATGAAGAAGGGAAAGATAACAATAAATCAACAGAAAAATAGGAGGATGAAGCTATGGTTTTATGGGACTGTGTATCGTTGTTTGATGCCGAGGAAGAAAAGGATCTGAGACATGAGGGCATCTTGGAAACAAATGTAACGACAAGAATCCAGGGGTTGATTAAGGAAAACAGTCTTATGCTCCCGAAGATCAAAAGAATTCAAAAGAATGTTAAGAAATTTCAAAATAGCTCCTCAGCTAATAAAATTCCGGAGTTTACCATCACTAGTCAAAATCCTAGACAGACCAGCATGCCTACTAAGCCCAATGAGGAAAAAATAAATAATGCTAGATCGAATCTCATAGAACATAAAATGGATTATGACATTGTGGAGGATATCAAGAAGGTGAGGGCAAACATCTCATTATTTGAAATGTACAATGTGCCACAGCAGAAAGAAAAGCTATTGAAATCACTTGAAGTATCAAAGGAGAGGCTGCCCACTGACAATCAGCCCCAAGAAGAAGAAATTGGTGAAGCAAGTATGGGAGGTAAGCCTAAAAGCAAGAATCCACCTTTTCTCCTTACTTTTGAAATTTTCAACCATAACATGCATAACTACCTAGTAGACTCAGGGGCATCAGTCAATGTCATGCCGCTATTGGTCTGCAAAAAGATAAATGGACAACCTAAACCATCTACCTGGAGGGTCATTTAGTTGGATAGAATGAATGTGAAGGTAATTGGAGAAATGGAGGATGTTCTCATTCGCTTATCTTCAAATGATAAGGTGTGTCAAGTCATCGATATTGTGGTGGTTGACATACCAGAAGCTTATGGACTTGTTTTGAGCAGAGATTGGTCGGCAAAGCTAAACGAATATTTTTCCTCGGACTGGTCGCATCTGTGGCTGCCATATAAAGGAATCCCAAATCAAATTAAAGTTTTGAGGGAGCCCCACATGAAACACAATGTTACTCAGTTCGAAGAAAAAAATGAACTAGTGGATTCTGTTTTGGTAAACTACTTTATTAAGCTATAACCAGGAAACTATCAAGCGCAAAAAGCCAGCAGTACATCTGATGCTCAGCTTGATCTCCTTCGGTTTTCACAGGCTGATGAAATCGATTGTAAAATAGTAGACTTAGCTGTAGATGTAGATGTTAATTCTCGCACAGTTTTGGGTAGAGATTTTTGGACGTTTTTCTTTGATGGTTCCAAAACTTTAGAGGGGTCGAGAGTCGGCTGTGTCCTGATTGACCCTATGAAAAACAAAAATTTTCTTTCATGTAGGTTAGAGTTTGAATGTACCAATAACACAGCTGAATATGAAGCATTGGTTCAGGGATGAAGAAAAGCAATTGAATTAAAAGCAAATAATCTGAAAGTGTTTGGAGATTCTGAAATAATTGTAAAACAAATTCGGAATCAAATTCATTGCATTTCTCCTAATTTAAAAGCTTATCAAAATGAAGTATGGGATTTACTTAAATATTTTAATGCATTTAACATTGTATCGATTCCAAGACTTAAGAATGCAGCAACTGACTTGTTGGCCATATTAGCTACGAGGCTTGTGCCCTCTAATAATCGGTGCTCTGTTGAATTGCTTTTCAGGCCTTCAGTTCCAGATATGATTACCAATCTATGAGTGTTCGATGATGATCAGCAGATTATAGAATGCTTGACAAATGATGAGGCCTTCAAAGGGGCGATTATTGATGATGAAGAACATCAGGCCGAGTTAAAATTTGATAATTTCATTCCTAAGGGAGTCAGGACTTTAGAACAGATGTTTGATTTAAATGAGAAATTTAGAAGACCAGCAAATGTGAAGACTCATAGCTCATCTCTACAGTTCAAGTTGATTAATTTGGGGACTGAGATGGAGACTAAATATGTGAATCTGGGAAAATGCTGCTCCCCAGCTGAAAGGGATAAGTTCATCAGTCTTTTCAAGCAATACAAAGATGTTTTTCCTGGATGTATGAAGATCTGAAGACATATGACACCAATATTATCCAGCATGTTATCCCCATTAAATCTGGAATCAAACCTTATCAACAGGATTTAAGGAAAATGCATCCAAAATTAGAACCTTTAATCCAGAGTGAAGCTAAGAAACTATTGGATGCTAGAATTATCTTCAAAGTTAGACACTCAGAATGGGTTTCAAATCTAGTATTGGTGAGGAAGAAATCTGGAGAAATCAAGCTATGCGTGGATTTTAGAAACTTAAATCGCGCTTCAGATAAAGACAATTATCTTATTCCTCCCATGGAGAAGATATTGCAAAAGGTTTCAGGTTCTGAACTATTCTCTTTATTAGATGGATTCTCAGGCCATAATCAAGTATTAGTAGTCGAAGAAGACAGACTAAAAACAACATTCAGGACTAGGTGGGGAACTTTTGCTTACAGAAAGATGCCCTTTGGACTCATAAACGCTGGAGCTACTTTCCAGAGGGATATGGACATAGATTTCCACGGTCTGATTGGCCGCAGTGCTGTAGTATACCTCGATGACATCACGATATTCTCAAAGAAAAGAGAGGAACACACATTTCATCTAAAGCAGATTTTTGAACACTGCCGAAAATATGGTATCTTACTAAACCCCAAGATGTACATGTTTGTTGTTACAGAAGGTAAGTTGCTGGGTCACGTGGTTTCTAAGAAGGGGATCTCCATAGACCCAAAAAGGATCAAAACCATTGAACAAATTCCCTTACCCCGTAATAAAAAGGGCATGCAATCGTTTATGGGTACAATAAACTTCGTGCGAAGGTTTGTGCTAGATTTCGCTCAAATTTTTAAACCTTTGCAGCAAATGGTAAAGCAAAGTGTACAATTCAAGTGGACTAATGTAGAGAAGAACGAATTTAGCAAAATTAAAACAGCTGTTGCGCATGCACCCTCCCTCAAAAGTATGGATTTTGATAAAGATTTTATTCTGTACGCTTTCGCATCTGATGATGCACTAGCAACTGTGCTTACCCAGAAGGAAGATGGGGGAGATGAGTTCCCCATATCATTTATGAGCACTGGTCTGCAAGGGGCTAAATTGAATTACCCAGCTGTGGATAAACAAGCTTACGTAATGTTCAATTCAGACCATATATATTGAAGAACCGGACAAAGGTAATAGTGCCACACCCAGCTGTGAGGTCTCTTTTCGTACAAAAGGAGCTAGGAGAAAGAAGAGGCAACCGGGTAACAGCTCTACAGGAGTATGACCTCGAACTCAAGCCAGCCTCCATAGTCAAAGGGAAAGGATTGTGCAAACTGATGACTGAAAGTAAAGACAATGAAGAACATGACTGGGAAGGTGAAGCTGAGTTACATTTAATGGATGTATGTCCTCTTTTCACGGCTCCGGACTCTTGGTATCGAGACCTTGTGCATTACCTTCAGGCGGGATGGTTACCGGAACACTGGAATTCTAAACAGAGAAGAGCACTGCGTCTTAAATCAGCCTCATATCAAATTGTTGAAAGAATATTATTCAGAAAGAATTATGATGGAGTGCTTCTTTGATGCTTAGAGAAAGAAGATGCGAAGAAGGTAATGATAGATTTACATGATGGGCTTGCTGGAGGACATTTCTTCGGAGATACTACAGCTCATAAAATTCTCGGAGCCGGATACTATTGGCCCACACTGTTCAAAGATGCACACGCCCATGTCATAAAGTGCGACATTTGTCAAAGGTGTGGTGGGAGACAAGTTAAAGCAGTAGGACCGTTAAAGCCTATGATGCTAACAGATCCTTTTGAGCAGTGGGGGATGGATATCATTGGGGAGATAAAGTTGAATTTTTCTCTGCAACATAAGTATATTCTGACAGCAACCGACTACTTCACTCGTTGGGTCGAAGCCATTCCGTTGCGTAAAGTAAATGAAGATGCGGTCATGGACTTCTTGCAAGACCATATTATGACCAGGTTTGGAGTTCCAATTTCTTTAGTTTTCGATAATGCTACTTATTTTTCCTCGATTAGATTAATTGCATTTTCTCATGAGAAAGGAATTAAGTTGCATTTCTCTACTAATTACTATCCACAGGAAAATGGTTTAGTTGAATCTACAAACAAGAATCTGATTAGGATTTTAAAAAAGATGGTGAAAGAAAATTAGAGGAGTTGGCACTCAGCATTACCAAGTTCTCTTTGGGTTGATAGGGTCACCCCCAAGACTTCGTTAGGTGTGTCCCCATATACCCTTGTTTATGGAAAAGAGGCCATTTTACCCCCCAATATCATGCTACCCTCTTCCATAATAGCTCAGGAATCCATAGGATCAGATAATGAAGTCTTACAGGTAAGGATACATAATCTTTTGAAGGCAGAGGAATCCAGATCCAAGGCCAGAGAACGTTTTAAACAACAACAAGGGGTAGTTAAGAGATGGTTTGATAAACACAAGGCTGGAACAAAAGAATTCGAGGTGGGAGATTTGGTTCTCAAGTGGTACCACCCCCATGATGAGAAAGGAAAACACACAAAATTTCAACAGTTGTGGGTAGGCCCTTTCCAGATTGCGGCAAAGCTTGGCCCCTCAACCTATAAATTGAAAGATCTACAGGGGTGGGAAGAGAACTTACCAGTAAATGGTTTAGTTCTCAAACCTTATTTTTCTTGAGTTTTGTTTTTGTTCTTTTATCTTGTACATAAATAAATTGACTTGGCTGTTTATTTTGATTTATTTTATTTCTGTTATGTTTTAGTTTTTGATTGATTTCAATAAAAGGAGGCAAACTCTTGGTTGCATGGAGAGCATCAGAATTCTTAAATGATTAAAGTTCTTGAGTGTAAGACTGTGTATTATTGTTTTATCTGAAAGAATTTCTTCTAGTTTAGCAGTTTTCCTGAATGGCTATGAACACATTGAAGTCCTACTTAATCCTTGTTAAATAAACTAGGATCGAAAGGTCTGGAATACTATTTTGAGGTTCCATCCATCTCACATTTAAAAATGTCCTAGGGGGTGATAGAAAAAGGCCCATGGAAAGGAAGTAGGGTAAACAGTATATTATATATAAATGATCCCATGCCAGGAATTGAATGCCAAAAGGCAGATAAGAGTCAAATACTGCTTTGAAAGCAATTTGTATCAAAGCAAAGTACTAAACCATATTAGTACTAAATTGCCAAAATTTCTTCTCTGTCCATGAGTTGAAAGTAGAATACATCTCTCACACAAAAGGACACTATGGATAGAGGAGCTTGAATGAAAATTCAGAAAGAAAGGCATGTAGGAGGACTCATATGCAAAGGACAAAAATCCAAAAAAGCACAAAAAGTGCAGAATGGCATGGGAATGAGGAACAAAGGAATATTTCTGTTTACCATATGTTACTATCCTGTGGTATCCAAGCTGGAAGCTACCCGAAGATAGAGGTAATAAATGAAACTCATCTTCCCTGCCTCAAAAGAGTTATCTTGACTTAGAAATCTTGTTTTGCCTTTCTCCTAAAATGGACTATCATCAATGATTAAAAGTACATATATTTTCCATTTGGGAAATCCAGACATCTGGAAGAATTCAACATGTTCGTTTATTGTTAAACAGTCTATTACTTAAGGAATAAATTGTCCAGAGATCCAGGTTCACCAGGTGGTCGCCAATTTTTGTAGCTGCAACTGTTTTCCCAAATTTTTGAAATTTTGGACCCCCCTCTTAATTTTTATCTTGCCTAGAATCATTTGGATCCATGAACTCTGTTTTTTTTCCCTCTGCTACAAGTTTGGACTGTTTTGAGGTTAACTATCTTCATGCTTTCGGAGGATTGCTTATGTCTGAAACTGCTTTGGGTTGTGGAATTTGGAGTTTGGTTTGAAATATCGCCCTTTGATCTGTGACTTCTTTCTTTGTTTTCAGAGGTCTATTTCTCATTTTCACCACTGTTGCGGAGGTGAAACAAACTTTCATCGCTGCTCAGCCGAAATCCATATTTTTTAACAATGCTTCGGAGCCATATTTACTTATGAAGCCTCCGTTGCGGAAGCTGAATGATGAGTGCTCTACTAGATAGTCTTGACTTATCCGATGACATGTTGTTATGGTTTGACCCATTTTGCATTGTTGGAGGTTGGTCAAAGTTTGATCCGGGGTTGTCTGATCTTTATGAAGCCGTTGTTTTGGAAGTGAGACAAGCTTTATGGACCGCTGCACGACCTTAATTTTTTTTATCACTTAACGTTTTCACAATATTTCTGCGCCATAGTAGAAAGTTTATGACTTTGATCGAAGGCTGTAGTCTGTTTGTTTTCCACCATTGCGGCTCCCAAGCGAACTAAGTGTCCGCCATATAGCTGCTCCGCTCGCCAATGCTTTGTCTGGGTTTTGCCGATATGTCTTTGGGCTGCGGGGCCCGTAGTCTTTTCTTCTTCCGCCATTGTGGCTGCGTAACACACTAACCTCCCGACGTTGATGTCGTTCCATTTGTCGACAGGGAACTTTTCCGCCCGATGCTTTGGCATTTAGTTCTTCCGACTCCGATAGACTTAATGGTCCCGCGGAACCCGTTGCCCGTCTGAAACCCGTCGTTGTGGCTGTAAGTATGACTATCCGGCTGATGTCTCAATGGTTCAAGCTGTCGATAAGGTTTTTTCCCGCCGACTTGTGAGTTTTAACCCCTGTGTGGGCTGTAGTGGTTCTTGATTATTGTTAGGTATTTCGCGACGAGAGCACAGTACAGGGCCTCATGTTGATGATCAGTTTTTTTGTTAGTATAGCTTAAGTTTATTGAAAAGATGCAATCCTAATCAATGATGAATTTTTGTTTAACTGCAGACGAACTCAGAAGATTCTTCGGATTATTGCTGCGAGAAGACGTTGCTAAAGGATAAATCTGAGGAAAGTTGACTGAAAAGTGATAAGCAGAGTTTGTTCTGAAATCAACGAGATCAAAAGAAGGAAAAATAAAAGACAAGGAAGAATCGATGGCAACAAAAGCTCAGGCTTGGAGAGGGTCCACCAGTTACCGAGCTGATCTTGTTTTATGAAGTACTCATAAGTTGAAATCTGAAATGTAATGCATTATATGAATCATGAGTACTCATGAAAAAGACAAAATTGTGAGATTAAACGGTTTTGGGGGAGTCCAAAGGTTAGATGGTTGGGGGGAAGCCCAGGGGTTTGGTTGTTTTGGTATAAAAAGAGGAAAGTTAGAGAGAAAGAGGGGCTTTTTCCCTGGAGAAAATTGGAACCACTTGTTGTAAGAGGAACTACTTTGTTTTACAATAAAAAATTACAAATTTTGCCTGTTGGAGAAGGTGCTGTGTGGAATGTTGGAATGTGACTAAATGAATAATGTTGATGGGGAACTATTTCGTTTTCAACCATGTTTCATTAACTGTGAGAGCGTTCTAACTTTCTGAACCTATGTTCTTATTTGAATGTTCTCTGGTTTATTTTGTGATAATTTCTACTATGAGTAATGAAGGTTTTAACAGTTGATGAGCTATCTTGTCGTGTAGATCTTTATTCATGTTTATGTGTTTTGATTCTAAGAATAGCTATCTATGATTTATCTTAACATGTGAACAGTATCACATTACTCATGAATTAATATTTTGCTCTCTAGAGACAGCTTAGTTAGGATGTATTTTCTAGTTGTGTGTGATTTAGATGCGAGAGAGTCTAAGACAAGAGGTAAGAACCTGCGCATCACATTGTGACCGCTCTTTGTATTCTTGATCAACCTGCATTTTAGATAGGCACTTTCATATCATACTTAAAGTCAAAAAAAAAATACAAAAGTATACGGTGGACCGGGCCGCAACCGGTAAAACCTCTTTTTCCGTTACTTGACCTACGGTAGTCGGACCGCAAACCGGACGGATTCCCTATACCAAACAGTCACGGGCTAGTTTGGAACGTTGACTAGGGATAATCCCTTGCTGTTGTTGCCTGGGAATTTCTAGGCCTCAACACATCCACACAGATGTAAGCTGCCCGTAACCTTTGGCCTCTCCCTTTGGCACACTTAATCATTGGGCATTTGTCATTTTGTGTCTCTGTGGCACTTAGATGGACATGATTTTACCAAATTATTTTATCCTTCAAAATAATTATAACGATTATAATTCTTGGTGCTGCCAGAATATGAAGATTTTGTGGCGACAACAAGACTAGTCGAGACCCCTAAGTATTGGTGCTACTGATAATTTATCTTTTAAGACTTCAAAATCACTTTGAAAAGATTTATTCCATTGGAATTCTACATCCTTTGTAAGCATCTTAAACATTGGTGCAACTATTTTAGTGAAATTTTCAATAAAACAACGATACTAGCCTGCATGGCCAAGAAAGCTCCTTACCTGTTTTTGAGTTTTTGGAGAGGGGAGTGTTGGGTGTTATAATATATTAATTAATTCACCTAATATTTAATTATCGATCGAGGTTGGTAAACTTAGAGTTGACACAAAGTATATGCGAAGGTAGAGGGGTTCCTAGGTTGTCGTGGAAATATTTTAACAAAGAAAAGATCGAAAGATCTTTCAAAATGAAAAACCGAGTCAAACTCCTATAAATTCAACTATGAAGGTCATTAAACCAAAATAGAGTACTATACTAGAGTAGTATAAAGCTATACTACTCTACCCTATGGACAATTACTGAAAGATAAAGATACAAACAATACTATTCTACTCTTTATAGTAAAACCTATTAATTAACTATTCTACTTCTTAACAATTTCGGAAACTAACTATACAAGGAAGGATTATATTAGAAATCAACTATACATGCAATTAACAAATGTACATAATGGTTCAAATTGAACTATCTAATTCCACTCTCCTTTATTGTTCTATGGATATGCATTCACTTTGAATGAAACTGGAGGAGGAGTAGTGTCAATATGGCTTTCAAAAGAAGTAAAGAAACTAAATGGAATCAAATCTAACTTAACTTCTACAGATATGTGCAAACTAAGGAATGTCCAATTACAGGTGATAGTAAACATGATGATCTATTCCATAAGCAAATGACTCTTAATTAAAAATATATTATGAACAAATAATCTATCAAGTGACAATATTCTTTTTAAATATTACTTTCATAAATAACCAATTCTTATATGAAATAAATGTAAGGGAAATCTAGCTTATAAACAAGTAAAAGTCCTTAATGAAAGAAGCAAGTAGAAAACTTAATAAAGATAACTTTAATAGGAACCAAGTAGAAAAATTAATAAAGAAGACTTAATTGGAAAAGCGAGTAGAAAACTTAATAAAGATAACTTTATAATCCTATTCTATGGATCTCTTTGGTAACCACACAGGGAGAGGAACATGCCATACTACTATGATCAATTTACAAGGTACTAGTATACTTCCCTAGAAAATAACACATCTAACCCTAAATTCAATGTACAAAGAGATAAATCAAACCAAACCAGGGATATAATTACAAAACATTACAACAGTATTGAGGAAAGAAACAAAATCACAAAGCATAACTCAAAACATATTTAAGGTGAAAGGAGGTAAAAGATAGGAATAAAACTTAATAAATACTTTAAACAATATAACCTATAGTCCTAATGATAAACATAACCATTATCTAGATACCATAGTCAAAACATATTTCAAAATATAAAGAAACAAATCTTTAAAAAAATTAAGAACACTAAAGGCTGAACGATGGGCTGGATAACAGACTGGAAGATAGGTCTGAATGACAGGCTAAACAAGCTATCTGGATGACAGTCTATATATATTAAACAATATAAAATGGCCTAAATGACCTAATTATCAATTGATCTTGTGCACATGAAAACAAAATGAATAAAGACAGTAAATAAACCTACTTAGTGATCGAATTCAACAACAAAATAACTTAAGCTAATTCATAATTAGAAGGAAATCATTATTCTATTGCATTGTTAAACAAACTGAAATATAACCAAATGAATTTATGAACAGAACTGAACCTACTGTAACTTAATCCTAAGATATCAAAACAATCTACATTAAGTACTTGTCAACATAAGACTGAATGGTAAGCTGAAAAGACTGGAAAAGAAATTGAAAGAAAACTATGCGCAACCAGTCACTTTTAATCTATGAAATAAGAACTAGATTATCAACACAACATTATAATAAAACACATGCTACAGGAAACAATGAAATGAACGATTACAGTAATTCAACTGCATAAACAAACTGGAAATGAAATTATACTAATTGCAAAGAAAAGGATAACAAAAATACACAAGAATGAAAGCCACTGGTTGATGAGGGGATGTTAACCCAAAAAATCTCTCACTCAGCTCTACATGGCCTACACCACCCAAGGACACCCATATACGACTCTCATTTGACCCCCACACCCTAAAGAAGGCTTAAAAACATGAAAAATGGCTTAAAAACCCCTAAAAAGAGCCTAAATAGCTCTCATAGGGGCTAAAGCCTCCAAAAAGGGGCTAAAAACCCTCAAAGGAGCCTAAAACCCTAAAAAGAGATAAAGATTGAGTGAAAGGGGTTAAAATCCCAAAAAAGGGGCTAAAGCCCTGACCAGGGGCTTAAAACCCTAAAAAAGCTATAAATAGAGGGGTGAGGGTCACTCTCAAAAGATTCCTTCCTTGCACACTGTTATGCTGCCCGAGTGAGTACCTTGAGACCATTTTCCTCTCAACCCATTCACCCTCCTTCTCATCCATTCTCCCATAGAGCCATAGCTCCCTTATTCTCAAGAGAGGTGCTTCTCCAAGCTAGGGCATGGTGGCCCATTTCCACCCATTGAAGGTATAATGTGCATTTTGTGTTCTTTATTTCAGTTTTCTAACATATATTTGCTTGCAGGTTTCATGGCCTAACATGTTCTTGCAGTTCCCCTTTGTTTTCTTACAGGTCTTCAGGTTTTCTAACAAGTTGTATGTAGGGTATTGGAGCTAAACCCATAACCTTGTGTGCAGAGGGGTTTCATTTCATTTTGTTTTTTGTTCTATTTGTTTTTCTTTGCATCCACCACCAGGAACCCTACCCATCTGTTGTATAGATGAAAGGTAGCCATTCTTTCCCTGTAGTAAGGGAGGAATCCCTGCTACAAATTTGGTGACCATACCAGGTCGATCCCACAAGATCCCTAGATTGTTTTTACAAGTTTTAGTTTTTATTTTTAATTTCTTGCCCTAGTTTAAATTTCTGTCAAATATATCTTAGATCCCTGTTTTTCTGCATTTGTAGTTACTGCCAAGCCTCCTTGAGGCTAATCCGAGCCCATTTGGGCACAGTACAGGTTACTGTCAGCTGAACCTGGCTCAGGACCAAAAAAATTTCACATTCCGAAGCAGGTCGCTCTTATCGGGCTGAAAGAGGGGACCAGGTCGCTCATTCAGGAATGACAGGTGTAACCAACTCGCCCATTTTCCCCCAAAAGGTGCGACCCCCTCCTAGAAGTCAGCCCGTTTTTGTCTGCAGATTCTGAGCGACCCCCTCGCCTGTTTTTGGGAAAATTTGGTGACCCCCTCACCACATTTGACCCAAAAAGTGCGATCTGTCTGTCAGAGTCTAATTTTTTAAAAGTTAAGGACTATCAGTGCAGCTTAGCTGCCTCTGTCCATCAAATCTGTTTCTATTCATTTTATTTGCAGCATGTGTAAATCAATGGTTAATGGATTAATGAACATGAACAAAGCTTGATTAAAAAATTACTGTAATTAAAATCAACATCTTGCCTAGCTCTTCCTCCTCTACCCAGTCATCACCCTTCGGGGTATTCTGGGATAAGACGAAGGGTGAATCTCATATAGTAATAGGCACTTCACCTATTATTTTTCAAAGCCACTAAAAACTAGTGACTTAGAAAGTAGAGGGGGTAGAGAAGGAGGGATTCTCATGGCACTCAGTGTCCTCCCTGTTGACCGACCTTGCATCCGGAGGGTGACCTATGGATCTACGAATGGGATTAGTCCCATTGTGTTGAGAGCCCAACACCCTTTCCTGGTTGAAGAGTAATATAGGTGCAAGGTAGTCACCTAGTCAGGCTATCATAGTTCAGATTCATAAATGGTACATGTGTAAAATTTCTTATTATTATTTAGTGCTTTCATTGACAATGTTATGAACTCTGCGGAATATTCATAAACCATTTAACCAGCCACTAGGTATAACAGAATGACAAAAGACATACACACAAACCATACCATATAAACCAACCCAACTCAGTTCATGACGTTGAGTGAGCCATTAAAATTTACAATTTACACTAAGTTAAACATCTGCAGTCTTTGAGGACATAAGTCCCTGACTGCTTGAACTGTGGGAAGTACTTGGGCTCAGCCCAAAAACTCATTGTGAGGAGTACCACAGGAACCCCAAAGTAGCTGGCCGCTGAGAGGAATTGCCAAGCGAAACGAGCAATGACCCCCACCGATTGACTAGCACTCCCATGAGGAAAAAGCCAAGTGCCATCTCCTGGTAGTATTGGTGGCCAAGTGACCACCTAAAGCCAATAAGAATCCATTAAAATCAGGGTCCAAAATCATCACCATATTTCATTATTTTGACATACAAATCAGACATGATTGATCCCCCACGTTCTTCCTCACGCTTGAGAGGCGACCCACCATAGTTCGGGTCCTTGAACCAACAATGTCGAGACCATTCTCGACGACCCTCTACACCATTAGAAGGCCACACAGCCTCTGATTTAGACTCAGAATCATACCAATCTAAGCCAGAGTTGCATACTTCACCATCAAGCCCCATGGCTGGAGCAAACCCGAATCCATTTTCCAGCATAATGATTGGTAATGGACCCATGTCCACACTCCATACCACCACCAACACCTCTACTGGTGGCCCCAACACGGTCATGTAAATTGTCATAAGCCAGCTACCACCACCCACATTGACCAGTCAAGTCATCCCACCTGCAACATGTTGCCACCTTTCACAGACCTGGGTTACGTGGTAGAAATCTTCAAGGCACTCGGTGTGTCCTTGGGGGCAAGTCTCGAGTCAATGCTGTCACCTTGTTTTTTACTCCTCCATTCAGGCTAACTCCTAAGGAAGCCAAGGGGGGTAGGCCCTATTAAATTACTAAGGCTAATTACTTAGTGTGATGGTGTTATATTAATTAGGATTTCTGAAATTAACCAGTGGAAATAAAAGATAACAAGATGCAAGATTTAAAGCATATAAGCACAGTAATGACACTCAATATATATATAATCGAAAGAATTGATCAAAGTAAATCACCAGTGCCTTAAATGGAGTCAAAAGATAAAATAATGTGCTTGCATGCGCTTGAAAGAATGTTTTGTAAATGTCTCTTGGTAGATTTTAAATTAATGTGGAATGTGAATGAATTAATTTAGGCGAAAAGGGGACTCCAGATATACCCGAGGGGTACTTGGAGTATGTCCAAAAGTGAGCTTTCATGGCTACCTGCAAGGTGTTTTATGGGCTAGAACGGAGTCTCGAAGACTATTGTTCATAACGCACCCGTCAGGGTGTGACAAAGATCGACGCCTCGAGGTCACTTTCCAGTTGTTCCCACTCCTTTGGGTATTTTGCCACAGTTTACAGTTTGTTCGAGGCATTGGATTTTCGCCTGATGGTTTGTCAATTTGGGAGGTGAAGACTAATTAATCTAGTCGCTCAAGTGATTTTGATGCATCTTGACTAATTGGATGAACCGCGGCCAAGTACAGACCATACAGACTGGAGTCTTTGTTATTTTTAGTAAATTTTAAAAGAGTTGTTCTTATTAAAAAGAAAGCCCTCCAGGAATCTCTTTTGGTCCAAGTGGAATTCAATCAGGGAGTCAAGGAGGGGTTTATTTTATTCTGATTATTAAACAAATTAATGAAAATGGAATCAGAGATACACAACACTAGGTTTTTAATCAGTCCTACCACACATCTCTTTCCCCTTGCGGGTCAATCGGGAAGTCGTGGGGTAAGTAGTATGATTAATTTTGAATTGAAAATATGGAATAATGCAAAATATTATCAAAGTATACAATCCTGCATGTCAATACTAAACTAGAACATAAAAAAGGAAAAAATGCAAAAAAGTGAAATGGACGCGGATCCCCCCAGGGGGGATGGTGAATAGGCTCAAAAGAGCGTATTCGAAAAGATTTTTCTTTTTATTAGAAGCAATTACAATATCAGAAAACTGAAATTAATCCACTTTTTCCTTATATGGAATGAGACCAAAGGTTTACAAATTGCAAAAATTTGGAATTTTGGAAGACGGAGACCCCCTGGGGGGTTTCGAATGGTCCAAAAATGATTTCCGGACAGCGCCTCGTCCTCTTTTCTGTTACACCTGATAAAAACCAGAAATCTTATCATAGTTAAATATGCCCAAAATTACTTTGAAATTAATTTTGGATGAACAAACTTTTTACCTAAAAATTTTAAGTTAAAACTAGTTTTTAAAGAAGCAAAAAAAGAACCAAGGAAAGCAAGCTTTCCTTGGGATCTTGGCCTGATTTGGGGGAAGCCAATATGAAGCACTTAAATTTATGAATATAAATTTTTAGACTCTAAGGAAACAACCATGCATTCAACAAGCTTTAGATCTACTTTCACACCCTTGAAAAATGACAATTTTTCCTAAAACTAGATCTAGAATGCTTGTAAATTTTCTTTTAGGAATGAGATATAGTTTATGAGATTTAAGGCAGCAATATCTATGTAAAATAAACTCTGAAATTGATAGATCTAAACAATTTCAAAGCTGCAAACAAGTAACCGGACCGAGTTTAGAAAAATTGAAGGAGGAAGAGGAAAAGAAGGGCATTTTTGTTGGAAGCCTTGAAGATCAACCATGGAGCTTTCTGGAGGAATGTCGAGGGACTATGCCTTTGAATGGTTTTGGAGAGAGCGAAGAAGAAAACTAGAGAAGCATTCTATCCAAGCTAGGAACCTGTAACTGAATCCAAAGACTTGCCAAAATACTTGTGAGATTCGGTTAATACATACATAGATATTTCAGAATAACATGCATATAAACTTATAAAACATGCTGAATCTAGATCTCTAAACATGCATAAAAAAGGAAAGAGATGGCCAATAAACTTATTAACAAAATCCTTTCCTATCAATATTATAATAAACTTATTATCAATCTTAGCAATGAATCCACAAACAATCAGCAAATTATGAACATAGATACATGTTACCTCAGTGAAACATGGCAATGCTCATCACACATACAATGACATGACACCATCTTACCTCCAAAGCTTCACTTTATTCCAATAGAAAAATATATTACACAGTATTACAACAGCAATGGGTCCTCAATCCAACTCTAACTAACTCGGAAAGGAGGCAGCCATGCTTTATTTATACACAAAATTGAAACCCCAGCCCAGAGGGGGCACAAATCGCAAGAAGATAGACCACTACAGCTGAAGGAGAGTCCATCAATTCCTGATTTGAAGCTGAAATGATCTTCCACTGATTATACTTTTCAATCGAGGGGTTGATTGAGCTGACACATTAACCTACTGACTGAAACATCAACCACAGAGCTTCCAGAAGAGCCCACACGTGTGGAGGGGAGAGAGAGGGCACAATTACCCATAAATGATGCTGAAGTTCAACTCTGGATCTGTCCAGATCACCTCCTTCAGTCAAGGATTTGTCAGATCCAGTCAATATAGTGCCGATGAGATTGATTTTAATCAAATCGGTTGAGAATCCATTGATCTAGGATTTTGGATTTGCTCCATTATTCATCAATTTATTAATTAAAATAATCAATAATTGATTTTTTGTGGATTTCTGACCTGAGTGATGGAAAATCACTCAAAACTAGGAAATAGTGGGTCTATAGGTTTAATGGGTGCTCTTAGCTTGAAAATGAGCACCTACATGACTAAATCTTACTTTTGATCCCACTTTTATTACAAAACCAATTTTTCCAATTAAACTATTAAAAAATAGCCTAAGTTTTGGAAAAATTAAATTTTAATAAAAAACATTGAAAAAATTTAAAAAATTAAAAAACCTAGGGGGACTTAGACATGTTCATATGAATCAACCATGATTCCTAGCATGTTTATACATTGACACATAGACTCTAATAACGTCAATAAGCCTAAATTCCAAGCTGAACACCCCAACTTTGGAGGTATGAAGTGAAAACCTCAGAAATTATGAGTCGTTTATTCAACAATTGATAATAACCAAGGGAAAAAACACCTTGGGCTGATCAAATTGACAAATGAGGTATAGGAGACTAAGACGTTTATAGACACTATCATGCTAGAACATTTAATACAACTCCCCCAAGGGGGTATGAACATGTGATATAGTACAACAAAGATTCCCAGAAGCAAGATTGAAGGTCTTCTGAAGTCTGAACAAGTTATCCTTGTCTGGTTCACCAGTCTCACTTGATAAAAAACCACTAAGTACAACTTAGGTGGTAACATCTGGCTCCAACTGTGGGATGTGTGCTCGATCTAGTCATAGGCCAAGGAGAGGATACGAGAACACTATAATGTCTGGTTTATACACCTTGTAAAAACATCTCAATTTGACAAGAAAACCTTAGTAGCACAAGCTTTTTATAAAATCCAAATGAACCATCAAGCTGATTTATTCAAACAAAATAAATGTAGCTAACTAATGAAAGAAAAGTTTTGTTATAACTAAGTACAAAATAGAAATGCAGAAAGTAAATGCTCTCTTTCAAGGAGCTTATTTTCCTACTCTAAACATGATATAAAAAGGGTTAAATGTAATCAGAAATCCAATGTAACCACCTAAGCATTTTATTAACATAAAAAAAAATCTTGTCTTTGGTTACCAGCCAAAGTAAGGATACTTTATTGAGAAAATGCAAACCTGCGTGATGACTTGGAATGGGTGGGATGGATGGAAAATCATAGGCATGAATAAAGTCGTTGAAGTTCTTCCCAAACTAGTATGTGCTTGCGCAAGCTGCTTCTATCCATGATTGGATAGGACTAATATACCAATCAGCATGATGAGGCAGACTGACTATATCATCATATTGATCATCAAGGCTTACCGAATGATGACTCATTATATAAGCACCAAGCTGCTCCAAATCATAAGGAGCCTCTACATGTGAAGAAGATGGCCAAGACTGATATTTTGCTGATTGCATCACATTTGACTTTTCACAATACTGCTTCTCAATGTCTTCATTACTGATACCTTTGTGCGGCTCTACATGATATGTTTCTGAATGATCATGTGAAAATTCTGAATGCTCTTGTTCCATACTAATATTTTCCCAGGTATCTAGATCCATGCTCCCCTCTACGGATGTATCGTAGATTAGACTTCCACAAATTTTTGAATAGACGCTCCCCTTGCTGGACATATAATGGATGGGGTTCTTAATAAGATTTCCATAAGTTGGATTATCTATGAAATTCCAATAGTCATCACTCCCATCTATGTTGGATATGAGAGAGTCTTCCTTGCTGGTATCACATCCTGAGATATAACTACCCTCCTCCTGCTCATAATAATCATCATTCAAAGTTTTGGTTTCAAAGATATTGCACGAAGTTAATCCTTCCAAAACCTGATCCCTAAGTGATGAACATAGAGGAGTATCATCATACACATCATAAACTTCTTCGTAAGTGTCAATCTCTATAATGGTTTCCTCATGATGGCTTTCTGGACAACAATCTTGAGAAAATCTCAAATCTTCAATGTTTTCAGTTATGGTGGCATGAGGAGAGTCTTCAACAATGTGTTCAATCATGGGTTCCTTGTGAATCTCTCTAATATGATTTTCATGGATGTTCCTATCTTTAGAATCTTGTTGTGTAATGAGAGATACCTTATATTCTTTAAAAAGCTACTTAATTGCTTCCTTTCTTAAATAACTACTAGGATTCTCTTTGATGGGAGTATCATGGATCTCCTCTTCACTTAAATGTTCAAGAAGTGATTCCAAGTCTTCAATAATTTGTATCATGGCAAAAGGTCCATCATATGTTCCCATGTGATACTCTATCCACATAAGTAAAAGGTACATATCTTTTCAAGGAACTTTTTCAAACCATTCATACTACCCCTACCATCATGCCACTACTCTAAAAACATCCAAAGGAAGCTTGGAAATGAGGTTATACATTTATTAGGAAGGCCCTGATAGAACTAACAACATGCCTCACCCTGAAAAGTACCAGCAAACATTTCCATCATATTGTCTTTATGAAGCACATTGGAGTCAGCCATCAACTGAAGGAAAGATTTGACATGCCAGATGGCCGAATCACCATAATTTCCATAAAATATTGGAAGCCATTTATATGCATCCCCCACACCATCACAACAGTTAGGAAAACCTAGGATGTTTGAGAAATCGATAGGCTGAAAAAGTCTGGTTTTCTAGGTACCATACTGCTCCCTTAATTCATCCATATCAAAAATTAATATTATGGATTTGATATAACCATTGAACCTTGTATTGAATAGGTAGAGCTATCAAGTGATGAGATTTAAAGGTTTTAATATGTCGCATGGGCTCATACACACATAATAAAACTTCACAAGTTTATGAGATAACAGGGTTTTTATCCCTTCAATGGAGTCTCCATGTGAGATTTAAAATATACATTTAAGAACTCTCACAAAAATTACTTTTTGCTTTTCTTTGTAAAAATAAAACTAAAAAAAGTTAGTGGATTCACCAGATGAAAATTAAATATCTACTCTAAGCCATTCATCAAACAAAGAAAAAATAAAAGGAAGAAAACAAAAGTCATACTCCAGGAATAAAAAGATTTATCCCCGGCAACGACACCAAAAAGTGTTTCCGCCTTTCATAGACCTGGGTTACGTGGAAAAAATATTCAAGCCACTCGGTGTGTCCTTGGGGGAAAGTATCGAGTAAAGACTGTCACCTTGTTCTTGACTCCTCCGTTCAGGCTAACTCCTAACGAAGCCAAGGGGGGTAGACCCTATTAAATTACTAAGGCTAATTACTTAGTGTGATGGTGTTATATTAATTAGGAGTTTTGAAATTAACTAGTGGAAACAAAAGATAACAAGATGGAAGATTTAAAGCATATAAGCACAATAATGACACTCAATATATATATATAATAGAAAGAATTGATCAAAGTAAATCACCAGTGCCTTAAATGGAGTCAACAAAGAAAATAATGTGCTTGCATGCGCTTGAAAGAATGTTTTACAAATGTCTCTTGGTAGATTTTAAATTCATGTGGAATGTGAATGAATTAATTTAGGCTAAAAGGGGACTCCAGATATACCTGAGGGGTACTTGGAGTATGTCCAAAAGTGAACTTTCATGGCTACCCATAGGGTGGTTTTTGGGCTGGAACGAAGTCTCAGAGACTATTGTTCATAACGCACACATCAGGGTGTGACAAAGATCGGTGCCTCAAGGTCACTTTCCAGTTGTTCCCACTCCTTGTTAAATTTTCATATGCTAAGCTAGATCATTAGTATTTCATTTCAATTTCATAGCAAAAGCATATAAATAGGATCACTGAAAGATAGACAAGAACAACCATACAAAAAGAACACAAAGATTTATCCTGGGAAAACCCTAAAGGGAAAAACCCAGCAAAAGCTTCCTCAATATAGATGCCCCAAAAGATAAAAGGTAAAACCAAAAAGGAGATCAAAGCCTGATCCTCCTCCTTTTCCAGCTACTCCTCTCTCCTCCACTAATGCGCTACACAAGTGAGAGTGTGTGCTTCAAATGAGGAGCGCCACACCTCTATTTATATTCATCCGTTCACTTTAATTATTCATTTCGACATGTAGGCTCGAGTTAATCATGTAGGCTCGAGTTACACATGTAGGCTCAAGTAACCACACTGGGGTGCTAATGACCCACCTTTACAATTAGAGGGGACTACCTCATGACTCTGATTAGTTCTTCCGATTAGAAGCATCGAGGTACAAAGTAATACAAGTGGTTCTCCCGGTAGGACCATCTGGGACCACAAAAAAATACATATAGAATATTCCTCGAAGTTACAATATTTCAACACTCCCCCTTAACGAGAAGGGTATTCTACAACAACATCAACAACAACAATAATAGGAGAGAGAGAGAGGACATCATCAACATCATCAGGGTAACACATCTATAAATCATTGGAAGCTTTTCAACATCATGTAGTCTTCATCTTCAATCTTCAGTCTTTAGCAACATCAACACTTTGACCGCTTCGATGAACAACTTTGACCGCTTTGATCAGTAACAACTTTGACCTTTCGATCAGCAGCAACATATTCAACACTTTGACCTTTCGATCAGTAGCAACTACTTCAGCACTCTGACCTTTCAATCAGCATCAACATCTTCAGCACTTTGTCCTTTTAATCAACAGCAACATCTTTAGCACTCTGACCTTTCGATCAGCAACGACATCTTTAACTCTTTGACCTTTCGATCAGCAACATCATCATCATCATATTCTGATATTTCGATCAACAACATCAGTAACATCATCACCATACTTTGAAGTTTTGAATAGAAACATCATCATCATATTCTGATCTTTCGATCAGCAACATCAGTAACATCATCATCATACTTTGAACTTTCGAACAACATCATCATCATCATACTCTGATCTTTCGATCAACAACATCAATAACACCATCATCATACTTTGAACTTTCGAACAACGACATCATCATCATACTCTGATCTTTCGATCAATATGTCATCATACTCTGATCTTTCGATCAGTAATACCATCATCACACTCTGATCTTTCGATCAGTACATCATCATCATCATACTCTGATCATTTGATCAGTACGTCATCATCATCATACTCAGATCTTTTGATCAGTACATCATCATCATCATACTCTGATCTTTCGATCAGTATGTCATCATCATCATACTCTGATCTTTCGATCAGTACGTCATCATCATCATACTCTGATATTTCGATTAGTAACATCATCATCAGCAACAACCTGCAATCTGCAATATGAATACGAAAGTCTTCGGATCACTTTTGGACCTAAGTCCAGGGATGATACAATCCTACCACATTATCGGGGACCGAAGCCTCCAGATACCTTTCTGAACCGAAGTTCAAGAATGATGCAATCCTACCACATTCTTGGGGACCGAAGCCTCTAGACACCTTTCTGAACCGAAGTTCAAGGATGATGCAATCCTACCACATTCTCGGGGACCGAAGCCTTCGGATACCTTTATGAACCAAAGTTCAAGGATGATGCAATCCTGCGACATCTCGGGGACCGAAGCCTCCGGATACCTTTCTGAACTGAAGATCAAGGATGATGCAATCCTGCCACATTCTCAGGGACCGAAGCCTCCGGATACCTTTCTGAACCAAAGTTCAAGGATGATGCAATCCTGCCACATTCTCAGGGATCGAAGACTCCGGATACCTTTCTGAACTGAAGTTCAAGGATGATGCAATCCTGTCACATTCTCGGGGACCGAAGCCTCTGGACACCTTTCAGAACCGAAGTTCAAGGATGATGCAATCCTGCCACATTCTCGGGGACTGAATCCTCTAGATACATTTCTAAACCTAAGTTCAAGGATGATGCAAACCTGCCACATTCTCGGGGACCGAATCCTCCAGATACCTTTTTGAACCGAAGTTCAAGGATGATGCAATCCTGCTACATTCTTGAGGACCGAAGTCACCAGATCTATTCTAGACAGATGTCCTAGGATGATACAATCCCTCTTCATTCTCGAGGACCAAGGTCACTGGATCACTTTAGGGAAAGTTCCCAGGGATGATACAATCCCACTTCATTCTCGAGGACCAAGGTCACCGGATCACTTCTGGACAGATGTCCCAAGATGATACAATCCTTCTTCATTCTCGAGGACCAAGGTCACTGGATCACTTTAGGGCAAGTGACCAGGGATGATACAATCCCAATTCATTCTCGAGGACCGAAGTCACCGGATCACTTTAGGGCAAGTGCCCAGGGATGATACAATCCCACTGCAACATCACTACTCCCCCTTTTGAGGAAGGCCTTTCTGAACAACACCAAGCTTGTCTCGAAAGTGTTCAAACTTTACTCGAGATAGAGTCTTTGTTAGTACATTAGCAACTTGTTCATCAGTACTCACATACTGGAGCTTTATGGCTCCCTTCTGCATCATATCTCGAATGTAGAAATACCTAATTTCTATGTGTGTCGATCTATCGTGGAATACTGGGTTCTCTATCATATTTATACAACTTTGATTCTCACATAGAATCACGGTAGTGTCCAAATCTAGGTTGAATAAGCTTGACAACCGCTTTCGAAGCCATATGGATTCATAACTAGCAGAGCAAGCTACTATATATTCTGCTTCGGCTGTGCTTAGAGCAATACTAGACTGTTTTCTGCTAAACCGTGAAATCATAGCAGATCCCAGACTATAACATCCACATGATGTGATTTTTCTATCTGAGATACTTCCAGCCCAACCTGCATCTGTATAGCCATACAATCTATACTCATGGATACCATCATAGTGTAGACCAAATTCTATAGTCCCTTTTAGATATCTCATCACATGTTTTGCAGTTATTGGGTGAACACGTCTAGGTTGAGCTAGATACTGACTCAAGGTGTTCACAACAAAACAAATGTCTGGTCTGGTATTTGTTAAGTACATCAATGACCCAATAATTTGTCTGTATTGAATCAAATCCACTAACTTTGATGAGTCATTAGCTAACAACTTCAGGTTGGAATCCACGGGTGTGGCCATGGCTTTGCATTCCAACATATCAAATCTTTTCAATATCTCTACTGCATACTTTCCCTAGTTGATTAAGATTCCTTCTGAATTTTTCTGTACTTTCAAACCTAGGAAATAATGCATTAACCCAAGGTCTTTCATCTAAAATTCTTCAGCGAGCTTCTTCTTACATTCTACAATCTGTTTCTCATTCCTTGTAAGAAATAGATCATCCACATATAGTAATAGTATGACAGGTTCATCTTCTACAACCTTGTATTAAAGGTTAGGATCGACTTTACTCTTGGCAAAGCCCATGCTCATCAGGAAACTATCTAATCTTCCATACCAAGCTCTGGGAGCTTGCTTCAGGCCATAGAGGGCCTTCTTCAACTTGCATACATGAGTCCATCTGTCTTCAACTTCAAATCCTTGTGACTATTTGATGTAAAACTCTTCCCCAATCATACGATTAAGGAAGGCTTGTATTTACTTCATCATGAAAGCAACTACCATGATAGTTCTGAAGGAAGTGTACCTTGCTTCCTGGAGTAAGTGTCGCTTCAAAATTAATTCACAAGTCTTTCCTTACTTCTATCAGCAACATATTTTATCTTGCAAATCCATTTGGAATATACCACATTCTTGATTTCTGGTTTGAGTACTATATCCCAAACATCATTCTAGTATTCTTTCATCATAACATCTTCCATGAGTTCGTCTTGTCAGGTCATCAACATACCCTAGTCTTCTGCATTCAACCTTGAAGGTTGGAACCCACTTTACTCTTGGTAAAGTCTCGATCCATCAGGAATCTGTCCATCATGTCGTACCATGTTGAACTCAGATATCTTCTGTAGTCACTCCCCCTGAAGTGGAGTATCATCTTCCCTCTTCATTTTGTACAGGTGGTTCTATGCTTGATATATACTTCTAGTAGGTCTAGTCAATAGAGTATGTCATGACATAGTCTATTCTTTCTTAGGAAAATCATGAACCTTTCTTTGTACACTTGTTCTTGTAGATCCATATGGAAGATACTACATAATTCCCTTTATGTCTTGAAACCATATCGTATACATCATTCCACATGATCAACTGTTACTCTTTGATCATCGCTTCTTTCACAGCTGGAAAGGTTAGCATCAATGATGTCACCCAACTGTGTTACACAACTAGAGTGTGTCCGAGGCCTATTACTTTGGTTTGGAATTCTTGCCATTCTTTTCTTCATCTTGAGTTATCTCTTGTACCCATGGTGGTCTTCATCCTTCGAGGTGGATCTATCACTATCTGAAGCTCTTTCTTTCGTCACAATTTCTATGACTCTGGGAGCTTCAGATTTATGTTTATTGGAGTGAATCTTGGATTGTCATCACTTGTTCTTTGGAACAAGTCTCATCCTTATTTTCTTGCAGGAGGTTGTACAGGACCTTTCCTACAATTGAAATGCACTAGTAGCATGGTTAGAACCATTTCATAGAACATATACATAACGACAAATTCTTATGCATCATGCAACTGTTTAGCCAATACAACATTCATCCATATTTCAAGGAAACTTTCTAGATGACATCGTTGAGATTGTGTGATAATCCAATATGTCAGCAAGGAGGTTTCATTCTAAATAAGTAGCAATGGAGAGGTGTATAGCACTACTTAATCATCACATGCATATTATTAGTATACTGTCATTAATGCAACTAGTCTATCATGCATAACACATCAACTGAATATAATCAAATGCATAACAAAACAATATCATGAAATGACAATTGAATACTTATCTTTTATTCATTTCATGGGTAGACTCCTTCTTGATCCTTCTACTTCATCATATTCTTCATTCATGACATCATCATTTCTTATCCAAATGATACGATGGATAAGAGGTTCTTCAAGAATTGAGTTCTTCATATTCCTCATTGCTTGAGGGATCTTCTTTGAAGGGTTAGAGCTTGATCTTCAATTGCTCCCATCTTCTTCTTCTCTTATTATGAGTCAAGCTTCTTCTTCTTCCCAGAGTCTATTGAAAGTAATCACTTCCTTCTGGCACACATTCCTTGAATGAATGAATCCTATGATCCTGGGAGACCATTCAAGGTGGCTATCACCACTTCTGCATTCTCCACTTTTTCTTCTACCGCTTCAAGTTGTTCTACATTCTGGATCTTCACATTCTTCAACTATTTTCTCAAAGCCATCTTCTGATTTGTGTTCTTATCTTCAAATCACTTGATCAAGGAATCAAACATCTTTGGTGTATTTAGGGAATACACTTGTTGTACAAGTTGATCCGTGATTGAATCAACAATGATCTTCTTGGCCTTGATTAAGTTCTTCTTGTGTAAGGCTTTGAGCCTCATCTCCCTCTGGAACTGGAACCTCTCTACTCATGTAGGTGTCCAATTAATTTTCTTCAAAGAGATCAAATACTTTCATGCTTGGAAGTTGTCAACTTCACTAAGCTTATCATCAAGCTGAGGTGATAGATCACTTTTAAATGAGAACCTCAAATGAAAATAGCAAAATATTAGATCTTACCGATTTGAGGTGTCCGACCTAGTTCCAGAGCTGGCTAATCTAGGGTTTGTCATAGAAACCCTAATTTTCAAAACTTTGAATCTTTCATATCTGATTGGATAGAAATATATATCTCTTCAATCTGAGCTGTCCAATGTACTCCTTTTTTGAAAACTGTGGAGGGAAGCTCCTGGAACAGGAAGCTCTAGTTTTCCAATTTCTCTTGCAGAACTGCCTGATACTGTTTCTGCACTATCTCAGAAATTTCTGTTCCTTTATGTTTGAAACTTCATACTAATATACCCTCACATGTTCATGTTCCAACACCACAGGTGTAATCAGAATTGGTTTCACCAATTGGGACTTATGGTCATTTTTCCAAGGTGACCTGTTACAGGACTGTTCAAAACTGCGAAGTTGTATGAACTTCCATGTGTCACCATTTCATATTCTGAGTTTGAATCTTGGACCACTGTTATACACCTGAGTGGCACCTCTCCGTCCGAGTGCTGATATCCCTCATGTCGACACACAAAAGGACACTTATGGATAGAGGTTTGCCCATAACACTATAGCTTGGCTTGTCATGAAATACATTCTACCTTCATCCAGCTAGTTACTTTACCATTTTGCCATGTTAGGATGTATTCACGACTCTCTTTATAGACAACTCGCACATCATTCGTGAGTCTCCCTTATAGCAAGTCGTGAATCCATGTATTCGCGGGTTGCGCTTATACAGAGTCGCGAGTCAATCGCGGGTTTCTCTACTACATACCCGCGAATGTGCCTCTTAACATGAAAACATAAAAACACGCACTAATGGGAGATTAGTTAAGGTATTTTACTTAATTCTCCTAACTGCTACAACTTCCCCAACCTTCAAGAACTGCCTTATTTCACCCATATAAATACAGGCCTTGGGGAGGGTGTTGGGATATATACTTGGAGAGCAAAGTTATGCTGGTGGATTGTTTACAGAAGTCTTTGGAGCAGTGAAACTCAGAATCCTTTGGTGACAGAGGAGTCCTTGTCTCAGACGTTTGGTTGTACTCTAAACTTTCTCATTATTGATAATAAAGAGATTATTTCTTCCATATGTGTCTCATATATCTTGGTTTGATAATTGTTTATGCTTCTGTATTTCATATCTGATTTATCTAACCTGCTTATATATATAAATGAACCACTCTGTATCTGGAAGATTGTCTCTGAACAGGTGAAAGAGGAGTGAGCCTTGAAGACTTTGGAAGTGGAGCAGATTGGAAGAGGACTAGCAAGGATCGAACTTCGTTTAACAAGTAAGTTCTTCTAACCCTCCTATTTCCTATTCTGCACTTTAGAAGTCAATTGACTGCAAGTGTTTAAGTATGTTGGTAACCCCCGACCTACGATTATTAGGTGCATAATCCTGTACAACAGAACCGGCGACTTCACTGGGGAATCCTAGACTGCTGTAGGTCATTTCTGTTATCTTGACCAGTTTTGCTTGTGAGTCTGTTTGTGGTTTTTTATCCTGGCTCTTGCTTACTTCAGCGTTTGAAAGTCTTAGGGTTTTTTCTTTGTTTTTGAGAAAAATATTATACCCATTCGCGGGTTGTTCTACTGAACAGTCATGAGTATAAAGTTGCATTCACGGGTTGTTATACTGCACAGTCGCGAGTTATTCTCGAGTTGCCCTGAAAGTTGGGATTTTTAAAGAAGAGTTTGCTTGTTTCTTTTCTTGCTATAGTCCTGGTTTTCTAAGAAGACTTTCTTTAAGAATGCTGTAGAGTTTGTTTGATTGCCTCAGGTGATCACATCTTAGTGATTTTCGGAAGCCCTTGAGTCTTTTGTGCTTGGTTTATTTACTGTTTGCTTTCTGGAGTAATTGGCCTGTTTGGGTTGTTGGTTAAAGTGTCTTAGTCCAGATCAGTGATCAGGGTCTTGGGATCTGTTTTTCCAGTCTGATTTCTGAAAGTTGCTGGTTTTCACTTGCCTTTTAAGTCTACAGTGATATTTGTCATTGTTTGCACCCAAGCTAGGGTTCCTAGCCTGCTTTTCTTGCTGGTCTTTTGGTTATGTCAGCCTGTTTGCTTCAATTTGTAGCTTTTATACAGTTTATAAGTGTCAAGTTTGCTCAAGAATTGTGCATTGTAGATGCATTGTAAGTTTTTGAGTATTTTTAAACGTGAAAACAAAACATTGTTAATCTTTTGCATTGTAATTTTTGCATAAGTAGTGTTGTTTCATTTTAAAAATATTATCCCAAAAATACAAAAATATATAGGCTTAGTTTCTCTTATCAGTGCTTTTAGTTCATCAATACATATTTGAAAAAATGAAAAGAAGTTTATTTTATAGTAGTAGTTTGCTTTGAATGCACCTTACTTTCATTTATTTCTTGCTGAGTCAAAACACCATACATTATGTCACTTCCATTTCCTCTTGAGTAAGAAACAGCCCTCTAAAATAAACGCATAAATTAAAATTTACTAGTAAGTTTTATTTCTAGGGGCCTTTCACCTACTAGCTTAGGCTAGACTTGTGGGCTAGGGAGTGTAAAATTCCCACAAGTTATAAACTTAGACATAGTGGACCTTTCTTTAGGTAAATCCTTGATTCTATCACTGTATTTGGGAAGCTCCTCTCAAACGGGAGTTAAGCACTAGGCCGCGTGGAGGCTTGGACAGAGGAGATAACCCTTCGAATCCTTGTCAAAGCGTAACCCAGGACTTTTTCTCATCTGGGGATTCTGTCCTAGACAGAGTTTTGGGCTCAGCTACCCTGCCCATGCGTACGAGTTCGGTTGACGACTGTCCCCCCAGACAGCTGGTATTGTCAAGGTAGCCTTTAGTCTCTTGTCTTTTAGGGTTCATACCTAGGTAAACCGGAAGCTTATTTCTGGTTCACCTTGAACGGGCTTGGAAGGTAACCCTTGTGGAAAGTGCAGAAGGGTGGTGGGTGATTCCTCTGCTTGTTCCTAAGAATCCCTCAAGGATTCCAAGTAATCGTTCATCAGCTTTCTTCGGGAAAGTATATCTTTATACCCTGGTTTGATTGCTCGAGACTATAGGATCTTTTTAGTGTATGCTCTGTGGATTTGCTTGTGTTTAGTTGACCTTAGCGTGTGATTAGTCAAATTTTTAATTCTGGAGGACCAACTTGTTAGAAGGTCAAGAAGGTTGAGAAACCTTCCTCCTCTCACTGCATTGGAGCCTCCACCTTTACCCCAAAGGCGGAGATTAGACACAGATGGTTCTTTTGAACCAGTAGGAATAAGTGAGGTTCTTGGTGAACCGGAATTGATAGCTAACCGTTTCAATTTTGACACAGTCGAGATAGAAGAATTGCAGACTGACGAGTTTGCAAGAAATTTTAACACCCCCTTGACTGACCTTAACGATCCTATGATCGTTCAAGTTAGACCTTTTAGTTCACCAGTGATAGGTGTCCCTTTGAGTAGAGTCATGTCTTCTGTGGAAGAAAGTCCATTTGTTTTCATCTCAACCCTTCCGGTTGAAGGGGTACTACCTCCCCCGGTTAGTGCCCCTAGATATAATTTACCTTCTACACCCTTAACTCCAGCGAGCCGGGTGGTCCAACCATCAGTTCACTCGAACATAGGAGGTACTTCTGGTGATATGGTTACTGGGATCCCCAGTATACCTACAATTCCTTCTTCCTTCCCTTACACTACTCAGAGTGGTTCGGTCGGATCCTCGGCTTTCGTCCAAGGATTCCCTTGGAATGGGGGGCACATTCCCCCATCCAGTCCATACGTAGGTCCATCTCCTTCATATGTAGGAGTGCAGTTTGGGAGCAACACCTCTTATGGGAAAAGCTTCCAAACCCCCATTTCGGTCCCATACATGAGCTCTCCCTTTTCTTTGTTTAGCGGAGGGATACCTGCTCTAGTCTTTTAGACCCCAGCTTCTATGGGGATGGCCCGAACCACTTACACTACACCTCCCACCCAAAATCCTGTGGCCTACGGATGGAATCCGTTTCAAGGCAACCTTCCCACTTCACAATCGGTGTCAGGGGGCAACCCCACCTTTACCTATGGGCATTTGGGGGTTGGACCCTCTAATCCCCAAGATGGCACATCTAGTGCACCGGTTAGGCCCAAAATTCCTTTTCTGGAAACTTTGAACTTTCCAGACTTATCAAAATTGATGAATGATCCGGTGAGGCATGAACCTTTGTGGCCACCTGTTCCCACCAAACTTCCCTCGGACATCCCTAAGTTCGAAGGTAAGACTGGTGAAGATCTTAGGGCTCATGCCACCACCTTCCATTTATGGTGTTCTTCCAACTCATTGAATGAAGATTCAGTGAGATTGAGGCTATTCTAGAGGACCTTGACAGGCACTGTGGAAAAATGGTACATTGAGTTGCCTTCTGCTGCTTTTAGTAGTTTTTGGGACCTAGCTAGTGCTTTCCTCAGTCACTTTCAGCTTCCGGTCCGTTACGATTTCGGAACGGACTTGTTGTCTACTTTCAGACAAAACAAGGCAACCCACATCTCGGATCATATCCAAGAGTGGAGGAGGTGAAAGAGTCTTATCAAAGCTACCATCCCTCCTGAGTTTCTATTAGAGTGGTTCCTTAAGTCATTGTTGCCATACATATCTAAGGACATGTCCACATCAGGAGTGACTAGTGAAGAAGAAGCCATACTTAGGGCCCAGCAGTTGGACTTGATTTATTCATAGTTTAGGATTTTATATGAAATTATCCCTGAGGCACCAAGGCCTTCGCATGAGGCCGAGAAACCCAAGCCTAGACCCCATGCCGATGGTGTGGTCGGGTCTGTGAACTCTCCCACCGTAGAGTCTTTGACAAAACAACTTCACCAATTGTCTGTCAAACAGTCTACGGCGGAGGCAGCAAAGGCTGCCCCCTCCCCCCAAAGTGCAAATGTTTTTGCACAAACCTCTTCGAAGGGCAATCATCAGCCTGGCGGGAAGAAGAAGAAAGGTGAAAAGGGAGAGGGAAACCAAAATCAAAACAAGCCAAATCCCGCAAACAATGCTGATAGGGGAAAAAAGGAAAAGAAGAAATTCAAGTTCCCTTGTAAGTTGTGCCAAGGGGACCACCTTACTCATCTTTGTCCCCTTATGGAACAAGCTCAGAAGCTGCTCCAAGCTCAACCACCGACTGTCCTGAAGGATCCTTTTCCCCAAGGGCATAATTCAGCTTCAGCTTCTACCATAGCAGGGGGCACTCAAGCTGCCCCTGACCCCAATTATATCAACATGGTTAGATCCTCAACTTTGTTACAAACTAGGAACAAAAAATATGAGAAAGAGACTCCAGAGATGGGTAAAGCTGTAGGTGAACCTTCCAACCCGCTCACTATAGAGAAACCTGCGGAAATAATGCCAAAGATACCCAAAGGTGTCTTTAAGAAGAATTTGCATAACCCAAATTCCAGGGCTTCTTCTAACTACTCTGTGGTTGAAGACTTGGCTCAGACTCCGTGTGCAATGTCAGCTTTGGAGGTGCTACAGAGCTATCTTGCTCAGTGGGATTCCCTCTTAGCAGCTTTAGGTAGCATGGAATCTTCGAGTCTCACAAAAAAATTTCATCTATCTGATGTTAAAATTTGCCTCCCTTACCATGTAGCCCTGTCGATAGATGTTGTCCATGGTGGTAAGACCATTGGACGAGCAGTTGTTGATGAGGGAGCCTCTACATGTGTTATGTCCCTGGCCTGTTGGAAAGCTCTTGGATCCCCAGAGCTGGTCCCATCAACCACTTTACTTACTGCTTTTGATGGAAGGTCTTTCCGTCCACATGGTATCCTGCCGGCTTTTGAGATTAAGTCAGCTGGAAAAGCAGTGTCTGTTGAAGTCGAAGTGATTGATGCTCCGTTGGACTACAATTTGCTTCTGGGTAGGAATTGGACTTATGCAATGTTTGTTGTTGCATCAGCTGTCTTTCGTGTCGTGGTTTTTCCACATGAGGGCAAGGTGGTCACTATTGACCAACTTGATTTTACCCGAAAAGGACGCTTAGAGTCTAAAGATTCCACTGTACCATTGGTTGATCAGGCCAAACCTCCTGCACAGAGCTTGGGGGCTGGAATGTACGCATCATTGATGGGCACATTTGATATTCCAGCTCCAGTCCTTTATATCGGTTCTACTACTGTAGGGAAGTCCATTGATTCAATGGTCGATAGGACTAATCCTTGGGTTCTCCCAACCCCTCAGGAACCGGAAGTGCCCTTATCTGCAGTGGAAGTGGCGTATCAAGCTATTACCCAAACCACTGTTGATCCCATTCCAGATCCTCTTACAGTCTCGGATGATCTGGAAGAAGTCTACTTGCCCGCATGGGCGGAAAACTCTTTACATTCCATAAATTGCTTAGACACCATTTTACCTTCCGATGAAGCTATTCTGGAAGCTATGTGTGCACGTGATAAGATATGTGAGCATCTTCATCACTGATCTTATTTCCTTCCAGAGCTAAGCAAGATAGAAAACCAAGAGTTTCATGTGAAACTGTCGGATGATGTTGATACACCTGTTAACCCTTTACCTAGGGAAGGAGTGTTTGCCGAGGGGAATATGGAAAACATTTTTGCCACTATATCGATCAACATCTCTGTAAAACCAGATGTCGTGGAAAATATCTATATAGGTACAAACTGCTCTCCGGAGGAGATTGCCATTTATACTGCCCTTTTCAAGGAATTCCGCGATATCTTTTCCTGGTCATATGAGGAGATTTCAGGCATTGATCCATCTATTTTTCAACATGAGATCCCAACCTATCCTGATGCCAAGCCAGTTCAGCAAAAATTACGCCCCGTGAACCCGCGTAAAGCGGTGGCTGTGAAGGCAGAGGTTGAAAAGCTGTTGAATGCAGGTTTTATATATCCCATAGCTTTGACTGAATGGGTGTCCAACCCAGTTCCTGTTGATAAAAAGCAAGGGACTATTCACGTTTGTACGGACTTTAGAGACCTTAACAAAGCCTGTCCTAAGGACAACTACCCCACACCATTTATTGATCAAATCATAGATGCATGTGCGGGAAGTGAGGTATTCTCGTTTATGGATGGTTTTTCCGGCTACAATCAAATCCAAATCAAACCGGAAGACCAGCATAAAACTGCTTTTATTTGCCCTTGGGGTACATTCACGTATAGGAAAATGCCCTTCGGATTGAAAAATGTGGGGGAAACCTTTCAACGAGCCATGAACTTTGCTTTTCACAACATAAAAGCCATTGTCGAGCCTTACCTTGATGATCTGCTCGCTCATTCTCGCAAGAGGATCCAACATCCGGATCATTTACAGTTGATTTTTGAGAGATGCAGATACTATAAAATTCA